>JBBMKB010019896.1:0-16992 GCA_037833945.1 Alaria marginata | reverse complement strand
CAACGGCGTTTCGCATGAGTCCGAGGCCAACACCGAAGTACAGAGAGACGTGCCGACGGTCCCCAGGTCCCGAACCTGCCACGGAATGTTGGGGCGAAGGGCGCGTAAGTTATCAAGAACGACGCCGCGACCCCAGCGAGAGATCCCATCAGCGGCAACGTTATGGATACCACGCACATGCGTCGCATCAAAATGCCACCCAGACGACACTTCGAGCACGCCGAGGAGACGCATCAGGGCACCGGAACGCGGTTCCCGCCCCCCGCGGCACCGCCGCACCCAGTGCACGGCGGCTTCGTTGTCCCCTCGCAGCAACACGCAGTCTCCCGTCGCGGACGGTCGCTCTGCACACGAAGACACAAGGACGAAAGCCGAGACGACCATGCCCAAAAGTTCGAGGACGTTAATAGACAGGTCGTTTACGAACAGTCTTTATCGCACCTTGAACAAGCCTTGCTACTCGTGCTCCTCTGCGTGCTTCGCTTGCATGTGAGAGACGATGTAAACTGTGATTCAAGGTGCCCCTAGCTATAATGCATACCAGTACAAGTACCGGAAATAAACTGCGTTGATCCTATTGGTCAACGGGCTCCGTAGTTTTAAACTTCTTCCGTACATGGAAAACCTTTATTCTACTCGTGCCTCGATAATAATACGCATTTCACTTCGAAAAACTGTAAACAAATCTCGCAGCATGCTGCCGCGACAACACGATGCATGATGCAAGCACCACTCGAAGACGCTTCCGACCTAATATGTCTGGTCTGCTGTTTATAGGGCCAGTCTAACCGGGTGGTGGTGGTGCATTCCTTGCCGCCATCGTACAGTATGCGCGCTACAGATGTATGTATGTACGGTCAACAACGGATTGACGACATACCAAGCCGGGTATGGGTCCAAGCAAACAGCACAAGTACGCCGACAGACCCCATAGTTCTTCTGTGTCCGATATTGCTTCATGCTTGGTTGGCTCTGACTTCAACCTGTCTTTGGTTGTAAGCGTGCTGCATCTAATATTGGCTTCATTCAGCCATGCACAGAACGAAGTGATAGTCCATCGGCAGAGCCCGCGATGGTCCATAATATGTCCGGGATGCGCGCAACACACACGCTGTGCACGGAGGGTAGAATAGGGTGCGTTTGCCCACCAGCCAGGTTTTGAGGTTGAAAGTCACTAGGCGTCCTCTTACGAGTACTTGCGATCAACTACAGTAGCCCCCTCTTTGTGGCTATTGACTACTCTTAATATATTTTCCCATATTCCGCGTGTACGAAGGTACCCCTTTTGTAGATAGGCTTCTTCTTCTCCACCTAATTACTACCTGTTATTGCGTTCACTACGATGACCCCCCGGCACCTGTGTGCCACGCCTTGACCGGAAACTTCTGTATGGCTTGTGGTACGAGAGTACGACACTTTATTGACCCCCCCCTCCTCTTCCCTCTCCGAGACGGTGGACCCAAGCCCAACAAGACTGGGAAGAGTAGAAACCCGGCTCACCAACCAACCCCCCGTAAAAGTGTATATTAGCCCCTGCCAAAATGATCTGCTCGAAGAACGAAACGACACCTGACAGACACCTAGTACTCTTCTTGACAACGGTGTCGACCACGATTGCGCACGGGCCATTTATTTTGTTCGTCCCGACTGGTTCACAGCTCGTCGTGTGCGTTGTTAGTGTGAGTAACTGGGACGACAAAGATTCGACGCCCCGTTTGGTCAACCCCCTCTCTGCTGAGCGTTCCCTTTTGTGTATCGGGTGGTCTTCTTGTCCTATTTTGGGTTCGAAATTTAGACTGCCAATTTTGTTTCGGCCTCTGAAAAGGCGGCATGGAGGGGAAAAGCGGATCCCACATGCCGGCCAATCAGCGCGTCGTACTGATCTTGAGAGGACACGGGTGGACGAGGCAGCCGAAGAGGACAACAGAGTCCCCGCTTGTTCAATTGCACGGCGCAGATGGTCTGCAATGAGCTGTTGCCGATCGCGGCTTGCATCGCGGAGCTTCGGTTCCATGCCGCATTGCCAGCCTACTTATTGTTTGTATTCCGTGATGCGGGTGCGTCAAATCTGCCCACACCAGCGGGGTGGTTGTCGCTAACTAAACCCTCCCAGCACCGGTATTCCTGCCACGCAGCTGGTACTGGTCTGCCACGCTCGCCGACCCCCGCAAGCAACAACTGTCTTCAAGAAGGGGAGGCCAACACCATACCTAGGTGCTTCGAGGGTAGTTGCGTACGGGTATGTAACCCGACGAATAGTATTGTTCGGGCGGGATCTTGAGTATCTCTCACTGCCCAACAGAGGCGCACACGGCACGAGCGGCCCACATATATTATAACCCTACCTCACTCAATCGCCAGTGGCAGACACTCCGCAAACACCTCTTGACCGCCCGTTCGAGCGCTAGTTTCGGTGTGGGTGGGGATACAGCCCACGTGTATATGTTGGGTTAGGGGACAGCTTGAGATAAAAGCGTTGTGTGGCACCCTTCCGGCGTTGGTTCCTGCGCCTGCTGTTGTCGCCCTGGCAGTAATGATGGTTAAACCAAGAGTGCTTCACGGCCATGGCAGGAATACATGGGTAGCTCAGCAGGAACACATGGGTAGCACAGCACTCTTTCTTGGCGAACTACAGTATCTACGGCTCCACTTTGTGGTGTTTGTTGATAACAGCAGGGCATTAAAAGGGTTCGACATGCATGCCCCTCTGGAGTGCAGCCGCAGAAGCCGTCTTTCACGCAGGGGGCGCTGGAGGCAAGTGTTTGCAAAACGTTCGTGGATTTAAGCCCGAAAACCACGTGCCAAAGGGTGTTCGACGCCTGGCCTGATAAAAACTGTGAGTAAAACAAAAAATACGACTGCAGATTAAACACCAGCAAGGTTGTTTGTTTCTTATGGGCAATAATAACGCGCGGCGCGAGACACGCTATTTCGCGCCTGTATCGCTGACACAAGTTGACCGCGACACAACAAACGGTTGAGCTAGCGAAGCAAAGCGATAGCTAATTAATGCCCTGGTCTAGCCTGCTACCGAATAGCGCACCACCCGTGTTGCGCCGGCCGAAGCACGGTATTCGGCTACCAATGGAAATACCAACACGATTCCGACACAAAAGGTTCCGCTACAGAAGCAGCGCAACAGCTAATGAATGCTCTGGCTCACCCGGTTACATATTACTTCTATTATCGCTACGGTCTGCGGGGGAGATTGCCGCAGTAACAAGCCCATCTCCGATGTGATTGAGGTTGCAAACGTCACATACCGGGACGTAGCACCAGACACAGTTGTAAACTATACATCAAACACGCAAGTGCGTAAACACATGAACACAAGACTGCTGCAACGCGTAAACACTATTTACTCCAGAACAATGGATGTAAACCGACATAAGTTTTTTCTAATGAGCGAAAGAGCGCGACACCCTAGCAATGCCCTGGCTTAACCTGTAACTTATCACTCTCCTGAATACTTACTTGTCTTATCTGCAAGAAGAGAGCTTCCTACAATCATAAACGAAGGATATCCCCGAGGTTACTGCGGTTGCCAACCTCAAATAGTGTTGCGTAGTGCCATAAAAACAATCTATACTTCGGTATACGCCGTAAACAAACAAACACGAGAATATTAGTCCGCAGACACTACCTGGTACGAACCTATCGCTGACGCGCTTATTCTTGTCGTTATGCTGTGCAGGAGGGATTCCTACAATACGAAACGCACACCACAGGTTATTTCGGTTGCCAGCCTTAACCACGCTGACGCGGCGCCACACAAGATTTACCGCAGATTACACAATATAAGAAGACTGTGGTAGTTCGTAAATATACTAACCCCTTGGATGCTCATCACAATGCACAACCATGAGGGACGAGGCAAAAGCTGGCAGAACGCACAGCGCGCTTTCTTTACGAGAGACCCCAAAGAAAGCGACTTCATCCAAAGTCCAGTCCAAGACCATCGACATCCAAATTGACCTCGGTAACGTCCAGCTAATCTGCAACACCGATGTTTGCATGTTCTGTCTCGTCTACAGCCTAAGTCCTAACGTTCGAGAACACTTGCGACAGTAGTGTATCTGCTGCTTGGCCTCCCTAGGCTGTGCAACTGTTGGGATTGATTTTCATTGTCCAAAGCCTGGCAGGGGAGCTAAACAGCGCGACAGCTAATGGCTGCCCTGGTTTAACCCGTTATAAAACACCATTCCGGTGAATACTGTGGGTATCATTGTGAGCTGCAAGAGAGATTCCTCCAGTACAAAACACACCCGTAAGGTCTTTGCGGTTTGCCAACCACAAGCAAGTGCCGTTAAGTAGCGCCACTCAGATCTAACTACAACTAGGCACAAACACAAGGCTTGAGTCTAGTTCGTAAATACTACCTGTCACTCATAGCTTATATAAAAGTACCAGCATTATCACCACGAGGTCTGGTTGAGCGATTGACCTGCAATACAAAGCGCACCCCCCGGGGCGTTGCGGTTGCCAACGTCAATCAATATTACGTAGCGTCAAACTAAATTAACTACGCGCGTAAACACAGAAAATCGAAACGAAGACCACCGGGCACCTTCGACTTAAAACACGGCGAGCGACCATAAGTAACACCACAAGTACCGGGAGAACACAAAACGTGCATTCTTCATGGGCGCTGGGCAGCGTACAAAAACAAACTATACGTGCAACCGCTGAAACAACCTACGCACAGGCTGCGCTCTACAATATCGTCCTCGAGTTGGGGTTGGGCTCGCGATCGTCTGATGACATGCAAGATAGAGCTCGATTATCTACTAAACGCCTTTTTCGTCGACCACAAAAACTTTTCCATGCATAAAACTTACCGCAAACCTAAGTAGGTGAATGCACGGCTATGGCATGATTGGTGTATACGAGAGACGTAAATCGGGTCTTCACTCGAAGTCCAGTCCAAGGCCATTAGGATCGGTATCTAGCATGGCGTGGGTCACGTCCAGCCAATCCGCACCGCCGATGCTTTGCGCGTGTTCTGTCTCATCTACCACCAATGTCTGACCCGCACCAATTCCCGGCGGAAAGACTTCCTCTGCCGCTTGGGCTCTCGATTCCGCCTGGTTGTTGGAAATATTTTGCTGGATCATCGGCCCCGACACGGACCTCCGAACCAAAGATACGGCCGACGTCGGCTCTT
The DNA here is from genome assembly GCA_037833945.1 of Alaria marginata. Classification (NCBI taxonomy): domain Eukaryota; class Phaeophyceae; order Laminariales; family Alariaceae; genus Alaria; species Alaria marginata. The sequence goes on along the minus strand of JBBMKB010019896.1, from coordinate 11,828 downwards.
GTGGTCGAGTTAGCGCAGTCCGCTCCTCATCCCACGACATATGTTCCATACTTCTGACCGGTTGTTCGCCATCGATTCGCTCGGGCTCTGGCGCTGACCTCGACGCACCGGTGGTCGCATGGCTACCTCGCGTATCAACAGCAAATATTCCCTCAGCCCCCCCTCGGGAGCCTGTGGCCAAAGGAACCCTCTCCTGTTGCCGGCCGTCTACCGGTACGCTGCCTGGCCACTCATGCTGCATCTGGGTGGTGTGCTCTTGGGGCGGAGGGGAGGAAGAGTCATCACCGAGGTCAACATTCGCCATGAACTCCATAAACCTGTGAACCGCGTTTGATGCAAACATGCAAGCGTCAGTCGACACAAACGCGAGAGGACCGCCGGTAACAACAAACGCTGTATTGCTCGACTATCCTAGTAAGTTTCACGAGGTCGAGGTGTCAAAAATAACGTATTCCCCCCTGACTTTTAGCATAGCTGTTTTTTCAGTCGAACCCAACACAACAGGATACGCATAACGAGCCCTGAATATTGAGCGTATCGACATGTGAGCATTTCTCGTTGATGTGATCGATCTTGGGTCACGCCTAGGTCGGCCTTTAGGGCAGTGGGAAGGTGCCCTTTACGACAATTTGTTTGAGTGACTCAAGGTCTCCCGGGCAAGTGGACACACTCTTTTTTTATTGTGCAATCGATATTTGCTTTCGACCTTTATATTTGGGAAGAATGCAACGTTTTGATGGTCTTTGTTTGGCTGCGGTGACAAAGCACGTTGAAGTGCGTGTTTGGGTGAGCTACAAAACCACTCGCGAGAGAAGCCCCATCCTCGGTAGTCAAAATGGGGGCGCTCTCCCTAAACCGCAGCTCGGCACTTCAGGACGCTCGCCCGTCAAGGGCGCAAACGGCAGTTATATCCTTTACAGAAAATTGCCCATGGAACCACAGCAGCACTGAGCCAAGCCTATGGTCGGGGGGTCCCTCTAAAGGTTCGCGGAAGTGGCTACGCTACTTTGTTTCGGAATATTAGGTTTTCGTGCTTTTCGGGTTGTTGCGATATACACGGCCACCATGGCATATTAGTAGCGTAGCTTGTTTCACTGCGCTCATGAAATATATCAACCTCCGTGCCTGAATGAGGTGCAGGGCCATTGGCGCGAGTAGCCCATGCCCGGTAGTCAAAACGGCGGTACCCCTCCTCTCGCCCATATCGCATGCAAGGTATAGCCTTGGGCGTCCAAGACATAGAGGCTTCAATGCAGTCGTCCATCAGAGCTTCTCTCTCACCGCTTCGGTGCCAATAGAGTATACTATTTGAGTCGTACTCTTAAAGCGTATAGTTCGAGTACTGTTCGAGTACTGTCGGAATACTACAGTATTCACATACGAATATCGCGATCGAAAGAAACACTCACCTGCAGTTATGGTTGTCGCAACAGTCAGCAACCCCTTGCCACTCGTCGAAAGGAGGGATCGCCCGAGCACCAGGGAGGAGTGCGGAGTTGTAGGCTGCCCTTACCTTGCCAAAAATGGCTCGAGCTGTTGGGTCGGCTATGACTATAAGGCTGATCATCATCATGTGCAGAATGTGCGACCTGCAACAAGGAGTCGGGGTGGGGGTTCGATCCTAAAATTACGCGATTGAAGTTTGACGTGAGAACAGAGCGAGCACGAGCTAAATACCATTGCCTCTACGCAGCGCTCTGAAGGCTTGCTCCACCTTTGGGGGCTGTATACCGTGTAGGTCGCTCAATAGTGCCGGTATGTGGAAGCATGTTGAAGGAAAACCACCCGGCACTACTGCGGGGACCGACACTACTTCGCACACTGCCACTGCAGGATATTCCGATCTGTGCCGAAAACATTCTACGATAGAGGTTCACCATCTTGTTTCTGAAGCTCCTGATTTGAGGAGCTCTATACATCACCGAAAAAAATGAATTTTAGTAAAGTGAACGTGCAGTCCAATGAGCTAATTCGTGGCCCATCAATGCAAAAAAAACAGACTGCCGAGATCGTATGACAGTTCGAAGATTTTGGGTAAAGGAGCCCCGTCGTCCAGAAAATAAAAATGCCAAAAAGTGTTATTAATACCTCTACTGTAGAACGCGTCGCCAAACGAGTTTAGCAGCATTGCTGCGGCAGCAGGCACCACCTAGGGACATCTACTGTGTTGTCTGAAACTGTGTACATACGCTAAAGCACCTCGTGATGACCTACGGTGTAAGAACGGTTTTGTTCGGTGTAGTCAATGGCCGGCACTACACGAAATAAAGTACGCGCGAGGAACAAAACGCGACCCAAGTGTTGCGACACTTTCAAATATTTCAACAGAGCGCTTCCGCAATGCGCCTGCTCGTGAAGTGTCAAGAGTCAAAAATATGTTGGCCCCGAACTGGCACAAGGTTTTGTGTCGGGGACATAACGCTGGCTTCAAAGTAATCAGGCCTTGATAAAGCCCCACCTATATAATAGTATTTATAGCGTAACTGTATCCGAGGAACAGGTGTACTATGAGAATAGCCATTAAAGCACTAGCTAAACGGGCGACGAAACGCACACGACAACGCAGCAAATAACGCAGCAGCGTCGTACCGAGAACGGTAAGGAGAACCACCGATCACATCTAGCCCCTTCCGTTTTATTTCTATGTGGTCACCGTAGTTTTGGTTTCCAGCTCAAGCTGCGCGAGATGTTACGCTTAGTGATCTGTTTGACGGGCTGTGTGCATTATGTTCCCGCTTCGTTTATAATAAATCAACCACTGAGCTACGCAGTTAGCGGTGAATACATGATTCAGTGGTATATTACTTAAAATGAACCGAATTAGTACATCTGGGCTCACCTCGCCCTCCAACCGACATCGTCCAACGGGATTCATCAAGCCCGGTATCAACGCCTGATCTATCATGCATACGGACGACCCACTGATAGTTCAAGGGTTCCCATTGTGTCCATCCATGGGTCACCAATGTGTCAACCCATGGGTCACCGTGGGTTACTTTCAGGTGATCCATGGGTGTTCCATGGGCCCCCACTGTATTAAATGCAAACGTGACTTGCTCATCCCCGTGGGCTGCCCATGGGCCCATGGGTGACCCATGGACTAGAACCATCAAGTGACGGACGACCGGCGGATAACCCAAGGGTGATCCATGGAGGTCCACCGTCGACCCACGACTGGTGACTCATCGGCGAACCATGGGCTATTAATATTTTAGACATATAATCACGACAGACCCATGGCTGTCCCATGCGCCACCTATGGCTGACCCATGGGTCACTACAGTAGTGGGTTTTGAGTCACTCATGGAGCACCCGCCGCTAGCCGGTTCTGGCCCGCGGTCAAGTGGTACTAGCATCTTCGTCACCCCTTATTCATCCGCGGGTCGCCAGCCGTGGTTCAATAGTATATCGTTCGAGCCAAGGGGTCCCTCGTGGGTCACCCATGAGATATTCGAACTGTCTCATGGGTCCTCGACAAGTGACTCAAACTAGTGGCCAACGGTCGCCCATGAGTTGCACATGGGCCACTCGTGGGTCACCCATGGGTCGAGTATGGCTTACCCATAGTTAAGATCGCTGGCCCACGGGTCGCCCATGGATATCACGTGTGTCGGCCATGGGGTATTCAGGGGTTATACTGTTCTGGTTGATGGGTTTCTCACGTGTTGCCCATGAAGGCGTGCCGAAAATGAATCCAGGGAATGAACCCTAGAATGTCAAAACCTGTTTGTGTCCGATGTGGATCAGACTACAAGTCTCGATAAGGAGCCTTTCCTGTCGGGGATAGGCGGCACACCTCCCCAAACATCATGGATATTTGGGTCGCATTAACTTGTCACTATCATAACGAAAAGTCAAACCACTTGCTAGCTGGTACGACGGATGGGAATGATGTTTAAGAAAACTCTAGGCATACCCCTTGGAGCATGCTGACGACCATATACAGCTATAGGTTGAACTGTCCCACCGAGTAGTGGACTTGATCGTCTGGCCCAGAAACGAGTTATCAGACCAAACGGGAACCCCGCCCTCACAACACCAAACCAGGTACGCAACGGATTGCTTCAACTGCCAAAACGGGTTTTACAGTTTTCGCGCACAGACAGATTAGCGCCACCCTGTTGGCCCTGGATCTCTAAAATAAGAGCAAAAGGGGGAGTCGCCGACCTATATCGTTCATGAGGACATACACACCCCGTAACACGCGCGATCGGAGTATCACCTGTATCCCACACAGCCTGCAAGAATGAGTTGCGACCAACTTTTTGATCTTACAACTGCAGCGTTTTATTTTATTGTTTGGATAATATATCGTACCGGTAGTACGCAAATTGATCGTTGTGCTACAGCACTTGTCCCAAACGGTTAGGGGTACCGCTTTCTGGCTCAATCGTTTCTGGATCAAGTAACGCCCGCTGGTATGATAGGTTTACTATCAATAGCATATATGTTTTAGGACTAGCACACAAAGAAACGTTGGTCGGGCTGCGCGACGAAAAAAACTTCGAAATCATGTTGCGGGTGAGACAATGAGTTCGTCATGTGAGGGACTCAGAAAAGTCGTTTCCACCGCTACCGCCATGGGATGACTCGTTCATAGAATCAACCGTGGATATATCGGCCGAGGCGCAACCCTCTTGATAGCAAGATCCCAAAATTGCGTAAACAGACACGGGATTGTTCGACTAGCGGCATCTGTCACTCACCCCATGGTGAACCGGCACAGGCCCGGGTACCGCTCAAACACCTCGCGGCATTTTTCGAGCTTCTCGAGAGCACCCCTGATGTCGCCTTTGCCGATGTTCGCGAAGACAAGATTACTGCAGAGTCCGATACGACACACACAAGATCACGGTTGGTTGGTAACGGTAAATAATTGAACCGATATATCGAATCGCCCTCGAACAACCGAGACTAACGCATGGATTCAAGTTACACCAAATGAGTGTGCGTTACAAAGGCACCTACGTTCGTACGGCATTGTACACACTACCTCGACCTCCCATAAGCCACCGCACAACTTAATCGACATTCTTTGCTGTTGTAATGCCGTAATTAGTGGGCAATTTACACGAAACCCGAACATTTGCGTGGGAAAAAAAATGTCGTAATTCCAACAGCGCGGGCAACACATGAGAAGGCTCACCTGTTTATGATAAGCGCGCCGATGCCCCCTCGCATACCTGGCCTGTTCTCCAGATTCGTTGTCCCATCATAAGATACCAGATATGTCATAAAATACGTCAAACAACGACAAGGCGGAGATAATCAGGTACGTCCTGCGCATCCATGCCAAAACGCGCTCACGAGAAAAAAATGATGAGTTGAGTTGATCGCAAGAAACGCCTCCGTCGAGAGCAATAGCTTGATTCGTTACATTACAAACAGACGCGCGCAAAGATGAGGTTAGCCTCAGTCTTTGGCAAAAAAAACGATTGCTGATTTGATGGCGCTCCTCGACTAATGCGCTACCCAACCGTTGTATGTTACAATAGCACTCGAATATGAACCAGGGAGCGTGGGATTCTTCCTCGGGTTTTTCACTTTATTTTTTTCTCACAAAGGCAGTTGACGCATTCTACGATAGAGGTACAGCATGTTTTTTGCTGAAGCTCCTTACTTGAGGAGCTCTATGCCTCACCGAAAAAACGTATTTTGAGCAAACCGAAAGTGCAATCCGATGAGCAAACGAACCCGTGGCCCATCTACACAAAAAAAGTGTACTGCAAAAATACAATGACATCGTTGATGGGGTGAGATATGAAGCCCCTCAAGCGAGGAGCCTCTGAAAAAAGCGGCGCAACCCCTACTGTAGCACGCCTCCACAACCTTCGGGTTCAGATGTTTTGTCCTACTGTAGCTTCGTACCGGTCTGCGGCCTGTTCAAGCCGTTGAAACTGATGCGAGTACTGCTTGATCAATCCCATCATGGTGTCGAGCATGCCGTCGCCGGCCGTCCCCTCCTTTCGCTCCCGAATAAGGGTGGCGATGAAGTGCGCGCTTGATTCCGGTGCTAATTGAGCGTCCATAGGTTTTGCCGTTGAAACCTCGGCGAAGGCGTCGCGAGAAGCAAGGCTTTTCTCCTTTACTTTATCGTGGAGAACCTGCTCGAACGTCTTGCAAGACTGCATAACAAACTGGCAGATCTCGCCTTCGGTTGCCGCTTCGGTGATCTGTAAGGAGGCCACATTGGAGGGGGGGGGTGGGGGGCGTGTTGCGAGTAGACTGCCGTGCAGCTGAGTTGCGCATACGACGTACTGCAACGATTGGTCTTGACAACGGTAATACCTCTCGTACAGCAGTACTTTTAATACGGATTCCTATTGTACACCGACTTTTTCAGTAGCAGCCATACGTGACCTACTAGAGAGGTTTGCTTTATGGCTTTGATATTGGCAACAGTCATGCCTCTTGTGGTACGTACGTCATACTAGTTCGAGTTACCACTCGACGCAGCAAGGGTATATATACACACTCCAGCTTAATATGGGGGTGGCCTGTTGAGCTTTCACCAGCAGTGCCATCACATATACTACCGCTTGCTTTAGCTCCACGTACCTGCGGGGTAGCTCGCTCGTGATTGCAGAACGACTCCAGTTCCTGGCTGTCTGCCTTTCCAGTAAAAACCTTCATGCTCTCTCCGTGTTTCACAACCGCCGAAAGCCCCTGTTAAGATCACGCCCCATAGCAGGAGCCACGAACGTTAGGAGCACCTCAAAACAGCAGCAGTCTTAACAGGTGTCGTGCACGGTGGCGCAGCCAAACGCTTGGAACACGCGTAAGTGCTCACCCATCATAGACGGATTGCTCGGTTTCACGGCAGGGGGCGCCGTGTTTCAAGACGTGTTAACTTAACAAAAAACGGGGTGGCCAGCCGCCTGCCTCCCTGAGGCGCACGCATCGGGCAGGTCAGATATCTGTTTAAGGTGCATGTCTAGCAGGGCAGACATGTCCCCGGTTAATATGATTTTCATGACTTATAGAACAAAGGTTGTTGGGTGATAGCTAGGTTGAGAAAGTTATAGAGCACGTGTTTCCTGGGTTGCATTGGTACCGTACTTTCAACACAGATCTTGCGAAACATACCATGATGACGGACGAAGGATCCGGAATATCTATGTTTTATATACACATAATTTCAAATACGTCGGCTGTGAGTTCGATCGAAATAATAGTCGATACTCCTCTTTGCAAGCTGCGTGATACTCCGCCCGCGTTTTTTTGCAGATGTTTTCCTCTGGGAACATCTATATTATCCGGATAGTTACCTGTCCGGGGCGTAGAAGTATATACCGAAACCGCCGCCCCCATGTGGGGGTCTAATAATGCGCTTGCGGCTATAACTGTACGGGAGAAACGATCTGCGGCAATGCACGTACTACGTCAAGAATGAGGCACATGACCGCCGTCGTCTGCTGTGGTTCGACGGTATGTTACCGAAATATAAACTTCACATATCAGGTAAAATATTCACGCCAGCGCAGTTCTACTGGAGTGGCAGTTCGGGCATACGGGCATCCATAGTTCGTGCACGAGGTACACGTAGTCGTGCAGCCCTAATGAACTGGAGAAAGCGACAGTCGAGCAGCGCCACAACACCTAAAACAAGGACGGCAGCCAGTGTGCCGTCCACAGCACAAACCATTAATAAATCACTGCACTCTCACCACTGGCAGGGCTTCGTCTCCTTCCTCCCCGAGGGCGCGCAGTTCGTCATTGGCTTGTCGCACGAACTCGTGGAACCCGTCCTGTTGAGTAGGGGAGATCATTTATGTATTAGATATTTGTAGGCGTAGCAGGAACGGACGGGCCAGCCACACTTTTCCGCAAGAAGACATTCTTAAAGTCGTTCTTAAATATAGCTGTCATCGTTTAACAACGAGACTGTTGTTTGGTAGACACCTTCACGCTTGTGTCAGCCTCTTTATATACGTCGGCCAACACAATATTTTTATCAATTATGTTTCTCGGTGCCACATATACTCGGTAGGGTTCCTCACCAGGCCCCGCCGCCTGTATGGGCTTGATACTGGTGGCTCTGTTTGTTTTCCTGGTGTGCTGTTCAGCGAGCATTACATACATACAGTCACGACACCTTCGCAACTGGGAAACATTAAAAGAAAAGGCCGCCAATTATTCCCCACACTTAGATTCGAAAGAAAATATCACCCTTAGCTATTGGCATATAGTACAATACACTACCGGCCCTCTCGTGAGAAAGACCCCCACCATAAACTTATACTTGACAAATACGGGAAAAAAAAACAATTTCGACAGCTGCTAAATTGAGGCTAGTCTAGCGCACACTCTTTCACAGCTAACACATCTAGCCTGAAACCAGTGTATCGTCTCTTGGTCGGAGGGCTCGCGCTGTATGCCAGGTCTACATCCAACCCGAGAGCCATAATACAAAAAGGGTCAATTTGTGGGCCGACGCGAAGAACCGGAGTAGAACCCGACACGGCAGCAGCAGGAGCAGCTCAAAGGACGAACACGCACACTAAGTCACCTAGGCAACGATTTGGCACGCCAGGCAAGGTAAAGCAACAGCCAAACCTAGCGACTACAGCCACTACAACGATACCGACTCTAGCCATCACCATGTGGCGGCGGTGAAGCGTGGTGGGAGCCGCGGACGCTCTTACCTGCTGGTGAGGCGTTGACCTCGACAATACAGAGATACTAACAGTGTACACTCCCACCTCACCCATCATTGTACTTCAAAACCACGGAATAGTTGTACTCTGGCAGAACTACTACTGTACTCGGTTTGCAATAAACTAAACACTGCTACATTTTATACTAGTATACCGCAGGAAAGCAGGTGAGCATGGCGAAACGACCAAACAAAGCATTAACCGGGTACTGAGACGCTTAGGTAAGGTGTTCACATAACAGACGACCCCATACACATAAGGGTGCACGACGAGAAGAAAAAACGACTCCACACATCCGAAAAGGTCAGAATAAAAAAAACGATTACTGTGATCTCACGACGAATTAAAAGAAAAATGAATGAATTTCGTTTTTTCCTCCTTTTTTCACTTGGTTTAATATACCCTCCCCTATCGAGCTCGGCAGAGAGGCGACGGACGTCTAAAAACAGGTTAAAAAAAGGGAAAAACACAACGAAAATACTTTGTTTTTGCTTAATTCTTCTTGTGATCACGTGATCACAGCGATGCGGTTTCAGTTATAACTTTGACCAATACCAGTGTGTGGTGTCATTTTTCTTTTTGTTGCGCACTACTGCCCTACCTACTGCCAATTAGCAGCACATTTCATGGCCAACATGGCAACCAAAATGAAAAATAATCTACAGGAGTGGAATACCCACAATATCGCAAAAATATAGGAATGGCTTCAAGACTTGAGGTCAATCTTGTCGAAGTTGTTATTTTCACTAACCCTAAAACAATACGAAGCATATGAAGATATTCGCTTTCAGCACACTACCAGTTCACGCCCGTGCCGTTTGGGTTCACGTTTTTATGAAGTACGTCCTTTTGACAAGAGATTGACACAGAGCAACAACTTAAAGGCAATCTTGGAATAAACGCGCCAAATCTGCTTTGACGCGCGGTATGTTCTCACCTGGTCTCCGCAGAAGTCGCTCATGTATGCCAAGATAGCCCACGCCCTGTGAGATAGAAACCAAGTAGGTGGGTAAAATTGTTGATTCCAATAATGACTGCATTGCAGGCAAGTAACGTTAGTTCTGTTAGCCCTGTTACGGCCTTGAATGTAAAAGCAAGCATTACCCACCGACATGGGGACAGATATGTAGCAGCCTGTAAAGGCTGGCGGTGGTGAAGAAAACACGGTTGTAAAAAGTAGGTACTGTAGAGGGACTCCTCGATATATCTGTCCCCACAGAAAAAGACAGTCTCGCATGATCCGGATTAACGGTGTACTGATGTTCGGCCTGGATACCGGTTTACCTACTGTATGTCATACCGCGCCAAGGCGTATCGCTATATAATCGATTCACCAATATCGTGCATTGCACGTGTTCTACGACAGAGGTAGCACTTTTTGGTGTTTTTATATCCTGGATGATGGGGCTCCTTAAACCAAAATCGTTTATAGGAATGTCATTCTGTTTTTGCAATATGCTTTTCGTGTAAAGATGGACCACGGGTTTGTTAATCGGATTGCACTTTCAGTTTGCTCTCAATCATTTTTTCGGTGAGTGTATAGAGCTCCTCAAGTGAGGAGCTTCAGAAAATATATGGCGAACCTCTATCGTGGAACGAGTCATTGGTTTGACATGAAGCCGCGTAACCGACAATACTTACACAAATAACTCACGTTGTTCCCATCCGTAATGCTGCCGCGGAATCCTATCACGAAACTGTCAACTATTTGGGGACGAGGATGTACAGTAGAGCAGCTCCGGAGCATCCGGCGATTTGAACCCACGCGGGTTCAGCGTATGTAAAGTGGGAAACAGTCAGTTTACTACGCATGTCACCGCGTGGTGGTGTCCTGATCATCTATGTATCATCACCGTGACCGACGTTCCGTCATTCTGCTACGTTTGTTTGTGGTTACGCTTACTGTGTTACTAGGGACGGTACACAGGTGGAGAAATACACCACTTCTAGAGCGAGGCGGCGTTAGACGCAGAAACGTTGTCATTTGTTATCATCGTAAGTGTTTTTTTTACGTCAGCTGTGAATTCGACTACAAACGGAAACGGAAAATGTTTGGGGTGCACGGGGCGGAGATATAAATCAAATAAACTACATTTGCAAGTTTTTGTCCGGCTTTTGTTTACACTACACACTGGATCAGGGGTCTGGTTTCGAGTCTGCTGGCAGAACAAGGCGGTGTTGGTTCGAAGGTCGACTACGAGCGACTTCCGATGCACCCACCGGCTAGTAGTTCGATCGACAGCTGACCATGTTTGTCACTTTTCTGTGTCTTGTGAGTCCCTGTGCCCTGCGCTCTTGTTCGTGTAAAAAACTGCCTTTTACTCGACGATTTCGCAGTAGCAGCGAACCAGTCACCTCAGCTCGTATAATATGCACCATTATTAACGGAAACGTGATAACAGTTTTAGCATTAATATCAACATAAACCGGTATTTATAGGTTCGGACAGAGTGACACGAATACGACTAAGCTCGCCGACGGTAGACGTACTGTGGTTTTGTGGTTTTGCTTTCTACTGGTAACGACATCGATGTGCGATGGTGAGGACTCACCTTGCCACGTCGGCGTTAGGTGGGCCCGAAACATTCACCAACGCGTCCCGCGCCAGACGGGTGTACCTCGCCACCTGTCATAGCAAACACTCCGTGGGGTTAGCTGAGATGGAGTGGGTCTACTGAGGAGCAAATATATTCTAGAGTTTGATTCATTTTTCTTGCCTTTAGTTCGGATTTTGTCGGAGTGGACGTGCGGGCGTTGCCTGCTCTCGTTAATTGCAGAAACGTTGGTGCCATCCACCACTGCACAACAACACAGTATCACCGACATAAAAGTTCACCGTCATGATACCTTCCCGGCGAGACAGTAACAGTTGCGCGATTACTCACTGACTCGATTGGTCTACCCTGGACCAGCGATCCGAGAGCGACCGCGCTCCAGAAGACGCAAGTAGACGGGTCCACAATAACTTGGCTACCCGCCGGTACGATGGAGTCGAAGTGTTGCTCTCGTGTCGAGTAGTCCCCGGAGTCTGAATGCTGCATGCCGCCCGGGCGAGCGAACATGTTTACCATCGTCTCGCGGATGTTGCTGGCGACAAGGAAACGAGTGGCAAGGGGGGGGGGGGGGGGGGGTGGTTATTCCTCACCCGGGGACTTTCCAATGATTGTTGGG
>JBBMKB010019785.1:0-16995 GCA_037833945.1 Alaria marginata | reverse complement strand
TCAAGTTCGACATGGGGAAAGTCGTAAAAGTTTATTATTGGTGGAAGGTGAGATTCGAACTCACGTCCAAAAACCCACGGTCTGTCGACGACGCCATTTGTTAAGGTATTAGCGGGGTACTAGTCCGTTGGACCACTTGCAAAAGGTTAACCTATGGCGTACCCAAACTAAGCCTTATAACATTACTCAAGGAATAGGTCGCCACATAAATGTTTTCAAGATCCAGGATTGACACCGTATTGTCCGTCTTTGCAAGAGGGACTTAAGGCAACCTGTACACCCCTGCATGTCGTCATCGGAAGCGTGATACTAATATCTACTAGTCTCCCTTCTTGTCCCACAGTTTCCCCGTAAATGAATAGCTGCGGGGTGCGCGCTGGGCGAGCAAGAATTGAATGGCGTCGAAGGGAAAAATGAAATTCTAACCTAACTGGGGGGACAAGAAGGCAACACTACAACATCGTGGGCTGATATTTTGTTAAGTTTCGGGAGGATACGTATACTTACGCCAGCGTGTTTTGTTTGTGTGCGCGCGCAGGGTTATCTGAGTGCATAGTATGTGTAGCCACATAATGATTCCTTATGTGGTACGTAGTATTGTTGTTGTTCCGCCTACCGTAAAGTGTTACCTGATTCTTGCTTTCGATTCCCGCAGGCCGTGCGTACAAGGTGTTTCGATACAGTGCGGGGCACCATGTTTACGAGCGTTCATTTTAGTCGAAAGATGGAGTGAACAGCAGCAAAATCTGCTTGTCACGCTTCACGCTTCTTATACTATCTACAAACATATCCAGTCGGAGACAAGAGCAAATAACAGCGGAAACGCTGTCTTTTTCTGGAGAGTTCCGAACTCGAGCACCCTGTACTCTGCGAGAACCGAATTTATTTTCGTTCGGATGAACACGGCAGGTTTTTCGTCGGCACACCCAAACGCTGTGATGTTGGCAGCTTCCGGCGACGGAAGATGCCTGGTGGGTATGATATAATGTTGGTTTGAGGACTAGCTCTACAATTTATCGTAGGGGATGCGTGTGATCTGTGTTTTCGCGCAGTAGTTTTTCAGGTGAAGTAGTCGTTTCACGTGCGTGCCTGGGTTATATTTGACGAAATGGATTGCGGTTCTCGTTTTGGTATACACAGCTGACGGGGCGATTCAGCGGCGCTGGCTGCTTACTGTATCTGTGCGATGTTCGCCATGGGTCCGTGAAATCACCACACACCTGCATGCATCGTTGGTAGGTAGTTTATAAATGGTTGAACATTAGTATCTTGCTTTGGAGTGACGTGCACGGAACGCGTGTGGACTACCTTTTCGCTATTACGGGGGAACAAAGTACATCAGGACCAAATATTGTTAGTAAAAATGATTAAATATATTGGTTCTAGTGTGTACCGTAGGTCCTATTTACTATGGTCCCCTCTAATTACATTATACTTGAGGTTAAATAATACGTCCACAACCCTGCCTATTTATTTTCGACAGGCGATCTCGTTATCAGTGTTGTGTACACAGTGGTCGGGGTGCTTCAGTGGCTACATCGACAGGCACCTTTCGGTGTGATGTCCTTCTCGTGTTAAAGAAAACCATACAGACACGTTCTTGGAATGCAAGTCTCTCGCGTCCTTTCCTTTTTTTTGCCATCTAAGGACATCTTCTTTGCTGCTGAGTATTCGCCGTGGAGTGATGTCGACGGATGTGTGTGTGAACTATGTATGTTTTTTTTTTTCTGGCCGTGTGACAAGTTGACGCAGTTGGATTTTATCCGGCGGGAAGCGTTTCTGTTTTCGATGTGATGTACACGGCGTTTCGGCCCGTCGGTGTGAGGTAGGCCATAATAATCGGTTTAACCCCTGCAAACTTACGTTGTAAGCGTCGTGTACCTTTGACTGATGAAGTGTTGCGAGCGGGCGTCATGGGTATAATCAGAAAATGTTGTTTGGTTTTAATAAACCGTGGCATAGCGTCACGTGCCTAATGCATCTCGACAGATTGATACTCAGGAAAAGTTATCAGTTGGGCACAACATGATCATTTTTACGCGACGATACGTTACCGGCGTGCGCTTTAGCAAAACGATTGATGACGTCACACGTTTGTTGTTCTGTCAGGGTTTCATGAACTTCGTTCTTTACGGACTTACAGACGTATGCGTCGTACAGAACCAGATACCAGTATTGGCGTGGACTCATTATCGTTTATACAGTTTGATGCCGGTGAAGTGCGCGCGTTAGTCTCGAACGCAAAGTTATCATGAAGACACCCGCGTGAATGTCCCTGAGCTGCGAATCTTTAGGGCAGGCACTCGCACAAGCAGTCGTCGGCCGCTGAAACACAAGACCAAACACGCCTAACCGCCCCCCTCTCTCCTTCCGCAGCTTGGTCAAACATACTACTTACTGCAGAGGCATCATCGGGCACACTCGTTTCCATCTGCCAGACAGCCACAACCTACAGTAAGTACCACGCGCGAGTGCAAAGCTACGCCGAAAACGTTTTGGAGCAATTTGGATACCCGTTCCTTGTCCTCCACAAGCTGCTAAAGGTGGCATCATCCCTTTTGCATTGCTTAAGATCACGGTGTCCCTCACTTTGCTGGGGGTCATATCGCCCCCCCCCTACGACATAGCTAGACGTCACGTCACGTCGTCGTTGCCACATTGGCGAACGTATACTACAAAGCACGGCGTTTTCCACGTCGGTAAATGTCAAGTTCACGCGAAGGAATATTGAAAAAAACGCCGCGTGCCGTCGTCTACTTTGCGAATAGTCGGGCCACCCCCTCGACTTTCGAGGCGCGCTACGATAGACTAGGTATTAGTATAGCACTGTTTCGCTAGACTGTTCCCTGCATGACGGGGATCCTTCACCCGAAGTCGTCCGAATGTCGTTATTGCTTTGAAAAATTGCGTTTTCGAATACCTAGGCCATGGGTTTGTTCATCGAGTGGCACTTTCAGTCTACCCAAGCCCCGTGCTTTAGACCAGATACAGAAGTCCTCAAGTAAAGTGCCTCGAAAAAACAATGTATGTTGTTATTTTACTGACCTTAGTATAGCACCACAGCATGTGTCTTTCACAATGCGAAAGTGCCGCCCACGTTGCGAAACATGACGTCACCCCCTCGCGTTCCTCAAATCGACGTTGTCGTTCATTTCGCCGAACGTTCAGGCCATTTCCTTACGTAATGCATTGTCGACGTAGCAGCAGCCTGCCCAGCAACAGCCACAACGTGCGCACCATGGTCGGTTTTGTTCTAAAGGGGTGGAGTGCCGTTCGCCCGTAGCACAGGTATGCCTCTTCGGAAAAAAAACGAAATATGCGACAGACATCAAATTCTGGGACCGCCCCGGAATAGGACGGACGCAATGATGCAACCCTGGTTCTTTATTCGGTGTTTAACGAGTTCCATCTAGACCTATATTGCGGTACAGCGGCGCTGATCCCGGTCTTTTATTGACTTGCCGAAACTGTTATGCGTGGAAATATTGTGAGCTACGGAGACACCACGCATGACGTTGCAGACGGGAAAACTTTGAGCATTACACTACTTAACCAACCGAGCTCCTCAACCGAATAAAACCATGAACATATGTTTAGATCGCTGTGGTGCTCGTATCTTGTAGGTCTGTTGGTGATACGGCTTGTCCCAGAGATTGTCGTTTGGATGGCGTCTACAATATATCTCGAAGCCAGGGATGTGGAGGTTTTGAGTGTGGGTTAGGATTCAGGTCTAAATTAGGGATTGTCCTTTTTTCGTTTTTGTTCCTGTTCATAGTGCTGGAAGCACACGTGGGCCAAACCAACTTACTGGATTTTCATATTTTGTCCTACACAAGAGTTCCGAATTGCTGCACAGGCGGCTCGAGTTCTGCGGGCTGCGTGAGCTTGTTCAAATACAAATGCAGACATAACACTACAACCACACAAATAATCGTGACAGAGCGTCTTGCGTACACAGAATACAGCCCCCACGGATAAGCGGGTGGTGATGCTCTGTACTTTGCGGCCCCCAGAGAGGATTTAAGCAAATCGATGCCTCAGGCATGCTTCAGGGGGCTTTCAGCCGCTGGTGGGTTGTCGTTTTAGCGGATTACGAAACTAAAACATGTATTAGTTGCTTTACGAAAAGGCAAACACACTGCAGTGTCTTCACGTATTAACCTACATCATCAGCACAACAGTTCGTGCCCTATCCAGCGTCGACATTCGGCGGCTGCGGCTGGCCCTGTCCGCACCGGGTCGATTTTCCCTCGACCACTCATGCTCTAGAAGCATGTTCCCGTTACGTCTGCTTGAAACAACTTCGCCAAAGTAAACTCTGAAACAAGGTATATCAAAAGTCGCAACGCCATATCGTACGGCATAGTGATGTTTGTATATACCCTTCACGTAATGTTCATCCGGTTTCGCCAAGGTGAAAACGTGAAACAAACATTGTATTGGAATACATTTCGATACACCTGGAATACTGGACTGGACTACTTCGTACTCAAAATACTATATGTTATGTTCCTCGTTAAGACGGGAAACCAAACAAGCCAAATAAAAAACGACACATGGCTTCGGACAGTTTGATCAACACCACCATGCATGAAGGCAGGCAATCAATCATCTAGAGGCCGCGACAAACAAGGCTAGATATACGATCATCTACTCCGAAACGCATCCTATCCTAAAACGAATTACCTACGTGTCTAGCTAGATATCACAGGCGCCACAGGACAACCTCCACCCATGACTACTCGTCGAACCGAGGATTACTGTAGACGTACACTCTCCGCCATCGCGGTCTGCGGGGACCATATACTCGCAACACGACCCATGGCCCGACCACTGAATGGCAGGCAAGATGCGCCAGACGAAAAACAAGACAAGCAGAGGCTGCCGTGTGTGCTTCAGTGGAGCACACGTAATGCCCACGATCCCGAAGAGTGCTACCCAAATAACTCCTGAAACACAACCTATGATCCTATCAAAATGACTGATCACTGTAAAGACGACATGCAACCCAACAATCGTCCCTTTTCTGACTACTCGTTAAGCTATGGGGCACACGTGGCCACGATATCCAAATATATACCGCCACTTACTCCGAGTAGCAAACCATAAAACCTGGTACAGCATGGCCACGTATGGCAAGCAGACCCAGAAAGCCGCAAACATATATGTACTCCTTAAGCTGCGGGGCACACGACCGCTCCCCTGTCCCAATCAGTGCGAAACATTTCAAACGAAGTGGTCGGAACGTCTTCGGCGGCGACGTCATACTTGGCCTGCACGGTGTAGAGGGAGTTGCCTTTGCGAAGCGTAGTCGAAAGGTCGTCGAAAAACTCACTCTTCAGGGCGGGAGGCAGTACGGATCCACAGCTCAGGCCAGCCGAAAGAGATATCTGTTGATAAAAATAGAACGGGTGGTTGTTTTGTGAGTTAGTGTGCTAGCTGCGGACATTTTGAAGGCGCCGATAGTTGTTGTTTCGGATAGAGACACCTGTTGAGACAAGAGTAGTCAAATCCTGTCTATGGTGTACCATATTTGCTAGCTCTAGGAGTTTCCATCACACCTACACTATTAACAGTGTTTACTATACGGTACTTCAAACTGACCCGACCAGACCCGACCCGACCCGACCCGACCCGACCCGTCTCGACCCGACCCGACCCGTGAGTGATAAACCAACCCGTCATACCACTCGGTGTGTGTGTTCGTCCCATTTATTCTGAGCGCCAGATGTTTGAACGCATCAACCGGGGTCACACAGGGGGAAGGTAAACACAGAAGATTTCTCTCCAGCTTTCCTCCTGCGGTTCTTGCCTTAATTTTTATCGCGAGAGGGGTCCGGCCATCCCTTTCCCTCGTCAACATTTTATAGTCGAATTTTGTTTACTCACGAATAACGTATCGCTTTCCACGCCATAGTAGTTGCGAATTTTCACTCCCGAGAGATTCGAACCCGCAACTTAGCCTCCAGAGGGTTTACGAGGATACCAACTGAACCACTGGGGACGCCAGTTCGGTATACTCTGGTGTTTGAGTTGGGTAAGGTGCCCGACCTCCTACCCGACCTCGGTAGTTGAAATGAGTAAACCCCCCATACCGTAAGGTTCGTCCTGCTCAGCGTCGAGTGTGGTGTTCTTTCTTACTAGATTTAATGAGTCAATTCCAACCTTCGAGTACTCTCTATTGGTTAGATCAATCGTGCGTGTGCACTACTTTGTTTGGCTAGACAATGGGACATGTAAAAACTCTACCGGCACAGCTCCTATCAACCCATTGTCACCAGCCGCGATGCGCGCTGCGACTCCAGTAAACGATAAGGGTGTTGTTTTTTTAATCGAACTTGTTCAACCTAGCGGAGCTGCTCAACTGATACAGAACTATCTGATACCGTTGGAATGCCCTCTGTGTTCTACAGGGCATACTGTAGTCGTCTTAAGACGCATGATGCATGATACGGAAGAGGTGCGACGCTTGTTTTTAGGAGGACCTCTATAGCCCACCCCAACGCTTGTTTTGATAAGAGAAGAAGTCCTGCCCGACACGAGCAATCTCCTGGCCTAGGTATACAACCAATTTACTCTGCAAAACAAGAACTATGTTCCGACGATGATATACATACACACCCAGTAACACGCGCGATCGGAGTATCACACGCAGCTTGCAAATATGAGTTTCGACCAATTTCTCGATCTCACAGTTGAAGTGTATTTTTAATTTTTGTAATATAGTAGCCACCGTTTTTCAGAAATACAAAAGCCCAAAATGGCTATTGATAGTATTGTACCACGTATACCAGCATATTTGTTGCACACTGGCACTGTAGCAGTCGCCTCACTCACGACGCGTGCTACGATAGAGATATCAATTTTCGGCAATTTCGATTCTGCTTGACGGAGCTCCTTAACCCAAAATCCTCGAACGATTCTTCTTGTTGTGCTATAAATAGGTTTTGGATTGCCTCGGCAATGGGTTCGTTCATCGGGTAGCCTTTTTAGTCTACTGATAACCAGTTTTTGGTGAGGTGTGAAGCTCCTCAAGTGAAGAGCTTTAAAAATATAACGGTGCACCTCTACTGTAGCATGTGACTAACCTCAGTCATTTGGGTCTTGTTCCCCGCCACAGCGGGGCTCTCGACGGCCCACAGAGTGTCCTGGCGGAGCACCTTTCACACAGAGCAGTAGCACACAACATGAAACCGAGGAGACAGACGTACGAGGAAGGTGCGCGGGGATTAAACGCATGCCTGGTATCACTATATATAGGTGTACTGTAACGATCCACTACATACAGTAGCGTTGAGAAGGCGGTCGAGGCGGGAAAACGTTGGTATGAGGTTGAGCGCATAGTAAGTTACTGCAGGCAGAACAAAGCTGAGGAGTCTCAGGAGTGTGTCCCGACGTCTGTACGAGAAAGAAGTTCTCACCAATCCATTTCCGTGCACAAGCACACCGCCCAGATCGATCTTCGTCGCCCCGCCTAGCACAGGGTCCACTGTGTACAGTAGCGGCGGTGCTGGCAACGATCAGGATCTGGTCGTCGTCCGTGACCTGCCGAAACATTAACGACATGCCGATACGTCAACACGAGTCGGCAACTCATCCCACGGTAGGGATACAGCAGAAGTGGTTGAGCTCCCAATAATAGGAGAAGCTTGAAATCTTACTGGAAAGACGCATTCTAGGATAGAGGTGTTAATAGTGTTAATAGTGTTAATAGTGTTAATAGCAGCATGCTTTTTCTGAAGCTCCTCACTCGATGAGATCTATGCCTCACCGAAAAACTGATTTGAGCAAACTGAAAGTGCAATCCGACGAGCATATCCCTTGATCATCTTTACAAAAAAAACATATATATCATCCCACGGTAGGTGTGCAACAGTAAGTTCCTGAGCTCCTGACACGAGAAGCTCAATATCTCACCCGAAACACGACTTCCACGATTTTCGTTCGTGCAACCCCATCAACATGTCTATCCGCTAGTCCTAAAACAAGTGCACTCGTAAAATGATTATACCAACCGGTAGTTCCTCACTTCAGGAGCTTAACTGGTCAGGAATATTTGACGCAAAAAAGTGCAACCCCTACCGTGGGATGACTCATATGGCAAAAATAGAATGGCATTCCGACAGTTTTTGGTTCAGGAGCCCCGTCACCCAGAAAGTAAAAACGCCAAAAAGTGCTACCTCTATCGTAGAACGCGTTGAAACACGACTTCAAAGATATTCGAGCAACCCGACCAACCGTTCTATGCGCTAGCCCTGAAAAGAATACACCCGTAGCATTGTTATACCAACCGATTGTTTCTCACTTTTTGAGCTCAACCGGTCAGACACGTTTCTTCCAAAAACGGTCAGCCCCTGACTTCCGTAGGACGACTCGACCGAACAACTGATTTTAGTTACTGGCGAGCTCGGAGGGTGTAATAGTTTTACGTAGTTTTAGATACCAGGGGTATTACCGTACAAGGGTGCATGCACGCCGTGTGTATCAACACCTACCTACAAACAAACTTTGTCAGCGACAATATCACCAAAAACCTCGCCGAGGTCTGTAGACGACGTGCAGATAAGTTTATCCGGTGCTAGTCATTTGAGTTACCGGGCACAGCACTGGAGCACGAGAAAGCGTGTTTTTCTAATGGACATGTTTAAACCGTTGAGGTTTTACAGTAAGCCAACATTAAACGGGTCGTTAGGTACTACTCGTCACCCGTGCTACTGTGGGGGTAGCCTTTTTTATAGCTAGAATCGTTTCAGAAATGAAGGAGCTCCTTCACCGACTATTACGGGGGAACGTAGTTAATCGGACTTACCGTAAACACAAAACCTTTATATTTATCTATTTTTACTACCGATATTTGGTCCTGTTAACTACGTTCCCCCGTAGTAATATATCGTCGGAACGTCACTTCTTGTTTTGGGATTTGCTTCATTTAATGTACCCCCCAATGGAATCGACGATCGGGTTGCCCTGTCATAGTTTCTCATGGACCTTGTTTAGGGTGCGTAAAAGGTCTCCGTAAGTGGCGGACGCGCGCTACACGGTGAAGGTGCACCATTTGGTTTCCTGAGCCTCTTCAGTTGAGGAGCTCGATGAGAAACACATACAAAATCGACCAGGACCACAGAGAGAGAGCTTGAGAGCTCCGTTTCGAGCAAGTTCACCTGGCAGTGAACTAATAAAGCGTTTTGCCTCCACTAAGACTGTGTCTTGCCGGTCATCGACAAACGGGTCTAAGCGTATACATCAGCTACGCGCTGGTGCACACGCTATCTTCACATCCCTAAAATAGTGCTTTTCGTGACTCGGATTGTTGTGTACTGGCGAGGCACACTCCAGAGCACATGGGAACCAGGTTTGCTCCGGGAGATACAACACAGCGGACTCATCACTTAGAAACAATCCAGGGGTTGGTCAGTGCACGCTCCACCTCGGCTACTTACAGTAGCTGTTAGAATAGTGCCTGTTTGAACCGTCTAGGGCAGGTTTAATAGAACATGATACACGTTTTGAGCGGGCAACCACACACCCAACGCATCCATCAGCTTATCCTGGGCATAGTGTAGGATGCAACTCAGGTTGGTCGTGTCTCGGGGAGGCAATGCAGACCATGTGGGAAACTAGTTTGCCCGTGCGACCACACAGCGGACGAGCATCACTCATGGAAAACTGGGGCCAGTGCCTGCTGTGACTCGGCTGCATAATTGTCTGTGTCGTCTTGTGTGGGGAACATGAAAGAGCACGGGAAACATTTTTAAAGGGCAACCACATACAGGACGCACCAATTAAAATATCCTGGAATTGGCGTATCGTTCAGCTCGGGGTTATTGTCTCCTGGGGAGGCAACATGCAGAGCATGGGAAATAACTTTGTCCAGGCGATCACACGGCGGACGCATCCGTCGTGGTCGAGGGCTAGTGCGTGCTGTGCTGCTCCAAACCGGCTGCCTAGTTGTTTGCACTGTAATGTGGGGGCAATGGAGAGCATGTCTGCAGGTGAAATACACGGGTTGCGTACACCCGATCCACCCACTATGTTGTTGTTACTTTGGAGCGCGCTGGATACTTATCTGCATTATGTGTTTGTTGCAAGTAAGCGGATATCTGTCAAATGTGCAGTGCTACTCTGCAGGGATGAAGGTGTTGATCCTACAGAAACTGCTTTAAAACTGCCCATTTGTTTAAGTGCACCAGTGTATCGTCTGAGTACACGACTACAAATACTGCAAACAATCTAGGCAGATATCGACGGATGTTTTTGCAATTATTGGGTGTAGGCAAGCGACACATGCCACTGGAAATAAATGCGCTACTTTAGTTTTCGGCGGTCCATCGCTTGAGGTGCCCTATGTACCCCACGAAACCAAAAAAAGTGTAAACTCAAAGTGCGACCCCGATGACCAAGCGCATGGCCTAGGTATAAAAAAATCATACATTGCAAAACAAGAATGAAATTCCGACGACGCAGGGTTAAGGAGCGCCGTCATTCAGATATAGGTTTGCCAAAACGTGCCACCTCTGTGGTGGCACGCGCGACCACAAATTGGGTGCAGTGTCACGAACGTCCGGCAGGATTTCGCGATTATATGGTATTTGGTTACAATCTTAGTTGTGACGAGCACCCTACTTCTCATGTTGTTTTCATGGGACCCGCAATATCTGAAAATATGTGTGGCACACCTCATACTCGTACATCAATTGCACACGATCACATAACTAGTTTTGTGCAGGCCATAAATACACAGGGCCGGCCGTGACCTCAAGCGCCTCCCAAACCCAACAATACATTATAGTCCCAATATATATTATCTCCCGCTCGCGGGTTTACACAGCTAAATATGGCAATCCTTGGAAAGCGAGCTCGAAGAAGGTTGCCGCCAAAAACGTGGCTGAGGTTCTAAAGAGACAAAACATCGAGAGTCAAGCTTAGGTGTCAATCGCAAAATATTCGCGTGGCCGTTTCGATATGCGCGAGATAGACTACAGTACACGTTTTGAACCCACGTATTATCGTCGGTGACACGTACCGTCAGTGGCAGATGCGAAAGATCCAGAAAATACCGTCCACTTTTCGCCGAGGGTGATCCCTTCAGGGGCCCACCCCAGCGGAAGATCAATGATGTCCTGCCGCGAGCCTGCCGCCACGACGGTGGCAGTCGCGATCGCGAGCACGGCCGTACAGACTCCTCGAAGACCCATGGCACACGTGTTCTGCAGTAGATACGGGGTGTGGTGTATCTGTCTTCTTGGGCCAGACGGGAAAACCAGTGGCAAGCAGGGAGCACGGCACGAACACGCAGATGATAAGAAGACATATAATACGAAGCAATTTATTATTACGGGGAACCATCGTAATCAGAAGCCATGGTATACACACAAAAACAAAACAAAACGTACGGAATACTCCCCTGCCTTTACAAACCATGTGTGGACCTGATTGATTCATTGTGGGTAAGACACTGACGTGAGCATGTACTCTCGCCTCCGACCCCACTCCCTGCCACAAAGAAGTGCCCAGACCTCTCCACTCGCCACAAGACGTCCCCCCCCCCAAACGTTTCGAGGGGTTCTTAACTCACGGCGCTTCGCGCTTGGTGCACGCGATGTCTGCCTGGTGGATGAAACCCGGACGTGCTCCGTCCCGGCATTGGAGGGGATGCTAGAGTTAATGGTCTTAGGAGTACGGCCATGGAAGAAATGAGTATACCTCGCCCCACACTTTAGTGGCGACACATGGTACATAGAGTAGAGGTGGATGCCCTTGATTATAAGGCTCTTTACTTGAGGAGCTCTCTACCTCATCGAAAAAGTCATTGTGAAGAAGCCAAAAGTGCAATCCGATGAACGAAGCGGGGGCCTAGATGTAGAAAACGATCAGTTTGCAGACCGAAAAAATGGCATTCCAAAGAGTTTGTGTCAAAGGACGAAGGATAATTAGAGGTAGCATTTCTGGGCTATTTTATTTCTGAATAACGGGCGCCCTTAGAGTCATCCCACGGTAGGGGTGCAGGAATAGGTTCCTGAGTTTTTTACATGAGCAGCTAAATATCTCAACCGAACCATGACATCCAAGATTTTCGGTCGCGCAACCCGGTCAACACTTCTATCCGACGCTATTCCTAAAACAAATGCATTCGAAAAAATGATCATACCAACCGGAAGCTCCTGACATCAGGAGCTCAACCGGCCTGGAAGTTTTGACTCCAAAACGTGCAACCCCTACCGTGGGATGACTCCAAATGCTATCCACGGTTAAACAATAGGCAATCTCGCCACCCTAAAAACCATCGTTAACATCGCAACAATCGTTTAGCTTGTGTATATTTTGCACACGTGATATGTGCTGAAAAAGTAGAATGGTCCACGCTGAACAATCCAAAACGCATGACGCATATAGGGAGCTCGCGCAAGCCACGTCAAAAAGAGGGATCCAAACGTATGGCTTCAGACTCCACATGAAATGGTTTGAGTATACAACTAACTGTAAGTTTCTTAGCCGCTGTAGACATTAAACAGTTGGTTCCTGAGGGGGATCACATAATATCCAATATTGTGGCCAACACTACGTGGTAATTGCCTATCAAGATGTCGTTGAAAGGTGAGCTGATTAGATGTCTCGAGGGTCTGACGTTGTCATAACAGCTACAACAGAGATCGCAACGCAGCGCCTGTAATTATCACTTTTACTGGGAATGAAGGAGAAAATAAATGATAGTTTTTTTTTAAAAAAAAGGGTCGGCTCCAAAAACAAAACAAAAAACTGAGCAAGCGAAAAAACTAAAGTAGTCGGAAATCGCCGGAATGTCGCTCTTGATCCGTAATATTATGAGTGATTCGTATACCTTTAGGCCGTAGGTTTGTTCGTCGGGGTGCACTTATGGCTTCCTTCAAATCCGTTCATGGGGTCAGCTATATTATAGAGCTCCTGAAGTGAGAAGCCTCATAATAATTGAAAAAAAATCTGTGCACCTCTGCGGTGGCATGTGTCAAAGCGTCACACCATTCAGGAATGTTTTCGACCGAAAAGTGTTACCTCTATCGCAGCACGCGTCCGTCTATGGCAACACCTTGTGGCAGGGGGGAGTGGGGGGGGGGTCGCAAGGCGAGGAATCCCCTCCGCCCGTCGCCACACGGGAGGAGACGGCGAAACAAACGATAAATCCAAAGATGTGGCCGCATCGTTTTTGTGTGAGCTTTGTGCGTCGGTTTTCGCCGCCATAATCGTTTTGGCCCTCTACCGTTTATCGATTGATTTTTTTGTTTGTTTCTATTCGGTAACGAACGTTTTCGAAGTCGGTGTCGAACGTTTTCGAACCTTGGTCGCCTTATCGTACCAATTTTTTTATGTCTGGATGTATTCAACAGTACGTCTTTATATTCTGCATGCGAAGAAACAGAGCACAATCGTCATGCGACTACCCTATATAACCAGCAAACAAGACATATCGTAAAAGTGGCACGTGACGATTGACGCGTTCTACGATAGAGGTAGCATTTTTTGCGTTTTTAGTTTCTGGATGACGAGTCTCCTTAACCCAAAATCGTCAGAATTCATTCTATTTTGGCAATCTACTTTTTTCGTATAGATGAACCACGGGTTCTTTCACCGGGTTGCACTTTCAGTTTGCTCAAAATCTGGTTTTCGGTGAGGTATAGAGCTCCTCAAGCGATGAGCTTCAGAAAGCAGATGGTGAACCTCTATCGTAGAATGTGTCGATTGTTCTCGTTCTGCATTCGTTGGTGCTTGTAGGTTTGTATCGGACAACAAGTCATGAAACGACTGCCGTGTTTTGGTATGTTCGTGCCCCGCCTAGGTTTTATTTGCCTGTCTTCTCGTGAAATATTATAAACAAAACGTCCGTATGTATGTGTCTACGAACACAGTAATGCAGGACACACATAATACGACTTTAAGAAACAGGGTGGTAAGAGACCCGCCCGGGTTTTCCGGGGAAATCAGACCTCCGAGTGTCGCTGTACAGTTGCTAGTGCGGAAGGCATGTATGTCCCAGATATGCAACCCACCCAGGGTCACTATTTATTTCATATTACGTGAACAGTATTACTGTACAGTAGACGTCCTGTACTACGCAGTCCGCTGCCTGAATCGTACACTCTTTTCTACTACTACGAGAACCGCACAAGTCTGTTGTGGAAAAATAAAGTACCGCAGGATTAATGAGCCCGACGACAGGCACATTCTGCAGCAAACATACACACCCGCTACGTACATATATGAAAGGCACGCGCCAACGATGACAGCAAGACTAAAAGAGTACCACATGCAGCTCGCAAATATGGGTTTAGCTGGAATCCTTGATCCCACAGCTGACGATACACCTTGTATCTATTGTGGATGTAAGCCCGTCTCAAGTACACGCAAATCGTAGAGCCAGCCCACAGCAACCCGAAAGCAATCAAAGCAGACTACAGTAGTACCAGATGCACAAGAATAAAAACACATGCTGCGTGCCCGTATGAGGCACATACTACAGCCAGCCTCGGGTGAACGAAAAACCCAGGGGTTGTAGTACATTGTGGTGTGGATCACAGGAGTGTGAAGGCGCGCTACAGTAGTGAAGACGGAAGCAACTGTACCTGTGGTATCGTTTCAGCCGCAAAAGGGTACTATACACAACAGATCCTCGATGATCCTCGAGTCTTGGTAGCCGACCACACAGCAGATAGATACTCCAACTTGTCGTGCATAGATTCATCCTGGCGCTGGGGGATTGTTTGTGATTCCCTCAAGACTTAATGTATGTGTGGTTCATGAACAAACCCAACTACCAGGCACATACAGCGGTAGATTGTGCATACTTTCTCACACGACGTCTATGCTTGTTGTACAGCAGGGCAAACAAGCATGTCTTTCTGGCTTACCTCTGGCAGCAGATAGGGGAGATTTGTCGGGCTCTCCTGGATTAGAACAGCGCACTTTTTAGTGTCTCAAATGCTACCGGGCAGCAACCACAGTACGTGAGGCGCGAAAACTAGACCCGGCAGCAGCCTGAACAACCCAAGCTGATGATGCTGATCCCGAAAACGGTACGCTGATGAGAGGCGGTGTGTGTGTGTGTGTGTGGGTGGGTGTGCGCAGAATGTACGTGTGCGCATTAGAGCACAAACCTTAGTACATCAGTGTATCTTCAGTACGGTGTGACGTTGTCGTCAGGTTTACCCCCCTTTTGCCCCGTTTGGCAATACTCAGGCACCCCGCGAGCAGTATCTGCTGTTTGAAATACCCGTGCAAATGTTCTGATAGGATCTTCTCGTTCTAATATTACCCGCGAGTATCATAGTTCGGAAATCCCAACACGACTCTGAACCGAAGAGTAAAAGGCCCGTTCGGTATTATTATTATACGTTCTGCTTTACATTCATAATAATATTTCAACGGGCTCTATATATTTCTACCTGGTTAGATCGTATCTAGAAGTCGATCCGATTATGATACCCCGCGCGACTTCGTCATATCTACCACTTCTCCCATAAACAAGTTCCAAGGGTTGACCTATCATCGGTCGTCGACTTTACACGTTGGTCAATGAAAAAGGGTCGTCGACAGGCCGGTACGCTTGTACCATAGGGAGTTGGCCAATCAGAAGCGTATAGTTGAAATCACGACCAGTGGAGTGTGGAGTCGGAAATACCTGAAAAACGGCGGTGCTATCGTAGGGTTCTGAGTTCTAAGGTAGTGATAGAGGCTGTTTCCTAAGCGGTCCGGATTTGGAGCTTCAGATTTTGACGAAAGCTAGTTCTATAAATCGTATTTTCAGCCGTCTAGCTCGGAAATCGAAAGGCTCCTGCTGATGATGCAAACAAATCGAACATACTTGAAGTTGGTGAGAGTGCGCCCAGAGATTTGAGCAAAAGCCAATCAACTGCTGTGTGTGTCGTGGTTTGGCGCCGCGAAAAGACGCGCCGAGTGTGCTGCACTGCGCCTTGGACCCGAGCGCCCGAGCCCACGCTGACTGCGTGCTTACTGCGTGTGGCGGCGAAACGAAGAGCTGAATGCGCCCAACCTGTCTTGGTATTATATACTTTGACCGAGCCTATAGCCGGCTGTCTCTGCACACAGCTGCTGCTGTTGCTGTACGAGATATGCTGTAGTATGATACACGAGTACGTATCTACGGAGAGGCACGCGCTGAGCGCGCTTCTCTTGATCTCTAGGCCCGAGCCCGCGCCAGGCGACTGCGGTCTGGCCGCGCGGAGACACGCGCCGACCGACACATGCGCGTCAGGCGCGAGGCAATGCTGCTGTGTTCCCATTCAACTCATCCTAGATCCTTCTGCTGCTGCGTGCTGCGGGTATAGGATCTTGAATTGAGCATGATATTTTTCGTTTTTTACATCCGATGCCAAAATCTCACGACTTGGGCCATCGGACTCTCTAATCAGTTTTTTTTCCAAGGTCCAAATTGGCTTATTCGGGCTGCACAAGCAGGTGTTTCATGGGATCGAAAAACATGTATGAATCTGAAGCTCGAAATCGGGCCGCATCTCGTACCCGGGGTACGGGTGCAACATCGTCCACCCGAACCCGAAACTTTTGTGACTTACTTCTTTGAGTTCTATGCCAAAACAATACCCGTGCCCGAAACCTTATGTGAGTTCCGTAAGAAAATACTAAAATACCTCACCGGAATACACAAGCCCTACAGAAAACAATCATTGGAAATTTATGTCGTACTGCAAAGATGATACGGCTAAGCCGCGAACGCTTTCAATTTCTCGAAGACGAATTAAAAATATTTTTAAAGAAATGTTAAATATTTAGCAAGTGGTAAGACCGAATATTTCGCATACTTAGACTCAATTGAGAACGGCAATCTTAGCTTTTAAAGTTTAAATTTTACAGGGCTTGTCGTGGGCCGATAGTACGGGCCGGGCCGAAAGTGTTGAAAATGTGATGGGCCGGGCCGGGCCGGGCCGAGAATTTTGAAAATGTGATGTGCCGGGCCGGGCCGGGCCGAAAATTTTGAAAATGTGATGG
>JBBMKB010019674.1:0-16996 GCA_037833945.1 Alaria marginata | reverse complement strand
GTTTTTGTTGCGGGCGATCGTGGTAAAACCTTCAGTCAGTTGACTTCTACGTCGACAGCTGTCGTTTATACATTTTTTCATAATAACATCATATCGTACCATCAAAATCATGAGTATGATTCGTACGGTAAAAAATAATGAAAGAGCCAGCGTCCGGAATTCAACGATTCCGATTAGGCGATTCCGATTCAACGATTCGGCAATTCTCACGCTCCCGGGTCAACGGAATATTTGACCAATCGTATTGAAGGAAGACGAGGCCTCGTTGGAGTCCTACACCCTTTACGCTTGTTGATGCTCCAAGCAGCGCTCATCTCCACAGAGTCTAGACTCTGAGGTCGGCCGTTGGAATCGCGGCTGTGATGAGGCCACAGGCGAAAGCCAAAGCGGCGGCGTTCGTGTTGTTAGTCGCCGTGTCCGAGGGATTCTACTCGGTGAGTCCTTTCAAGATCCTGTTCATGTTGTCTGTGGCCGTCGCTCGGTACACAGCAGCAGTATGAAGCACTGTCACTGTGTGTGCGTGCGCCTGTGTCCTTTGTGGCAACAGGACAAGTCGTGCTGAGAGCGGCTTGCCCATGAAGCCAGACGTTACATCTCTGCTTTGAACATGTTGCCCTTGATGCGTGTGTGGTCTGTCTTGCTCCATGACTAGGCTCCATGGGTCCAGCGGCGATGGGGTACCACAGGCGTTGGCCGTGTTCAAATGTCTAGGTTTGGCTCGAGAGGCATCCGGCGAAGCGAGACACAGATGGTCGCGGCAGAGGAGGTGCAAATCGACGACAGGGTCAAAGCGGTCATGGAAGCGGAGGCCGCCGCTGAGGCCCAAGCAGATGGGGCGCGGCAAGGTAGGTATTGTTCAAGCACTGTTGGTGTGTTAACACGCAGCAGGAATTGTTTATTGTGCTGCTACTGCTGCTGTATAGGCCAGTGTATGCTATTCTGCTGCTGTCTGTATGACAGCAAGGCTTTGCAGTCACCCTCTCGCCAACGGGACACCCGAGTATATAAGGGCATGGCCGAACTGCCGGCGTAGACTATGTGTTGATGTGTTGATCGTTCCGTGGTGTCCGTGTTCCTGTGTGATCAAAACTCGATCGAACTCGTCTCTTTCAGAGTGCTTGTTTTCATTGCTTCGTCATCAGTTTATAACGGTGTGATCAGATATCTCTCGGCTTCCCTACAGGTACGAAACGACTCGTAAAGCAGCAGCAGCAGCAGCAGACGCGTGGCGTGAGGCTTGAGTCACAGTGAATCAATCCACAGCTTAGTCAGCCCTACTACGTGCGGATAACGGAGTAGTGAGGTGGTCTTGTGGTCTTTGTCCTGCTGGCTTGCATGACCTTTACCTTGCTCCCTTTACCCTTATACTGATGTAGTATCGAAGTACAGTTTCGAAGTACAGCAGTAGTTGTCATACTGCTGTATGTACTGTAGCTCTAGACTACTACAGTACAGGACACCTATATTAATAATAAGAAACAGAAGTGTTGATCCAGCCTGAGTTTCTTATTTAGGAGGGGTATTCTACACTAACTCCAGCGTAAAGGCTCCCGAATTTATTATTTTCCTGTAAATCTCAGCCTGCGTTTCTTGTTAGCCTGTTTCTTATTAGGTGTCCTACAGTACGCGACATGTGTTAAGAATTTGGCAGTTAAGAATTTCAGGCTGAGTTTTTACGTAGTTTAAGAATTTACAGCTAAGCATTTGTGCTCAGCAAGGACCCCACTCTAAATCCTATAAAGTAGCCTGTGCTCAACGTTGACATCACAGTAAGCCGCGAGCCCTAGCCAAAATAGGAGATTCTTAACTGCTGTCGCGTACTGTATACTTCCGTACGATAACTTTTGACAACTACGGGTAACCCGGCGCCCCCCCCGGTTGTTGTTCAATAGGGGCTGAACGTCTTAGTCTTTGACCCTGGTATCACCAGGGGAGTCACCGACCTGTATCCTTCAGGGGGGTATGCACACGTCGTAACACGCGCGATCGAAGTATCACACGCAGCTCTCGCAGCTTGCAAAGATAAGTTTTTATTACTTTTTCGATCTACTCAGGCCATCTCTTATGGGAACCGTTTCTGAATCCGAAAATGAAAGGCATTTTCGGGCGCAGAGCGCAGAACCAGACGGACAAAATCGTATAGACAACCTTCCTGAGCGAAGCACCTTGTAGACCTAGCTATACACTTGTTTGGGCTGGTCGTTGTTAATTTCGAGGTGGCTAATTAAGTTTCTTTAGTTTTCAGAAGTTGCTTGCTCTTTTTCAACTTGCGACACTCCCCGGATACGCCGGGATATCTAGCCAACCACATCCCGAAAGGGAACCTTGTACCCGTTATACACCATCGGCCCTCTTACAAGAAAGAGCCCCTCAAGAAACTCAGCCTGAGCCTTAGATTCACGGAAATTCGCGAGCGGTTATACTGAAGATTGTGGAGAACACGCCCTTTCTCAAACATGAAGTAATAAATCTAGCCTGGACCAGTATCCCGGTTTCTTATGAGGGGCGCCGGTACTACTGGATGGAGCTCGTGAGTGTTTTCATTTCACCCACAACGGATTGTGTTTTGTTGTTGAATTTGCGTTTTTCATTTTTCATGCCCTGTTCTGTCCGTTTCTGATACCGGTACCGGTACAACATATCTATGGTGTTCCGTGTTTTGGCAGTGATGCAGCCAGTCCGAATGCCGTCCAGGGCGTATCCAATGTCCAAGATTGTGGGCCAAGACATGGTCAAGCTCGCTCTTCTGCTGGCTGCAGGTGACTGGAACATACCTGGGACATCATAACACTGCATGACCGTATAACCCCAGCAATGGAAATGCCTGTGGTAGTCTTTATATCTTTATATTATAGACTAACATATATAGCAGCAGTGTGGGACGGCAGTGTGGGACGGTAGTCCCACACCGAGGTGGGGTTGTGTGGCGTTACCACACTCTCGGGGGTCGGTAACGAGAGGTAATCTCAGAGTGCCCTCGAGGAGCCAGGAAGGGCTTGAAGGATTGTAGTGATAGGGAGGCGTTACGATCTAGGGGATAGGACCTGGTACCCACAGCAGTTACAATTGTTTTACGTATGTAGGTATATATCATATACCAGGTACTATATAATAAGTTTTAAACTCGTTTGGGCTGGTCGGTGTTAACTTGCTGGGTTACTTGCGCGGTGGCTTGTTTTTATCTTCTGTTTCAAGAGTTTTTCTCCCCTTTTCAACTTTCGACACTAAGGGATGATTTCAAGCCAACCACACCCCGAAGGGCAAGCTTGTACCAGGTATAGACTTCCGTTGACACCACTACTTGTCGTAGTCGGTATGATGTGTCTCGATATTATACTGCATACCGGTACCAGGGTAGATCAGTATATCATTCATATGATACCTCGTGTCCTGCGCACGCAAGAGGAGAAAAGTGAGACTTCTATATATATACCCCATCTGCATCAAAAGCGAGAGAAAATCGTGAAACCGTTTTAGAGCTGCACCCTCGTTTTTTGCGACAAACTACTTGGAATGTGCGTGGGATTTGTTTCCGGTAGCTAAATAGTTCAACACGTTCACGTCATGCGTTCGGCAACACAAGGCTGGAGACATATGTACGGTACCCGGTACCATGTGTATACTTTGTACAGCAGATGTAGTATGCTGGATGCTGTATATTTCCTCTCAACAGGCGAATTCCCTATGCGTGCCCCTGCATTCCTCACACATTCTGGCAGTCAACCCGGCTATGGGTGGTGTACTCATCTCAGGCCGCAGGGGTACAGCCAAATCCATCCTGGCCCGCGCGGTCCACAGTGTTTTGCCGCCAATTGAACGCATCAAGGTAAAGTCGAAAAACGAAATGGAAAGTTGACTTGGACTTGCAACTCCGTTGCGCCGCCCAAGATCATTATTTAGATGTTATGATTTCAATCGGATTTGTTTTGCTCATCAGCGGTATGACAGCGCAAATCCTATAGTCCGTCGCCATAATATTTGCATTAAGAGCGCTGGGGGATACGGCGAGATATTGGAGTGCGTGGGCGTTGGTTTGTTTCTCGAACCACACGCATCTATATACTCTGTGGCAGACAATAGTTGCCGCAAAAAAATCACTGTACATGGCATAAGGCCACATGCCCGGTTCTCGGGCAAGCAAGCACGCAGCGCCCCGAACTTTTCACCCTTGACTTGCGCATGGTCAGGCAGTGACTGGAGTCTTCGGTTTTGCCGTGGCGCCTCGTTACAGTGTTGGAAAGAGCTTCGCTAAAATACGGTGGGACCAGCATCGAACATTTGGATGGGTAGGGGGCCTAACCAGATCTCAATGATCTCACCCCAATGCTCGGGCACGAGATTATCATTAACCGTGTAATGTTGGTCGTGTGCGGATGCTGGCCGAGATTCGCTTGGAACCTTTTCTCCCATACCGCTCTACATGGGCTCATTTTATCCCTTACTTAGGCTGAGATCGACCTTTCTCTACAAGAGTTGTCCTCTGTACCCATTTTGGCCCAAATGCAAAATACCAAGGTCATTATTGCTGTTGGGATTCGGGTTAATCCCCTATTGACCGAAGCCGCAAAATCGGGCCTACGTTGCGTTGTATTGACAACGAAACCGCGGTGAATCGACTTACTGCGCAAGACTGCCAGCATCCATTTTTGTATGAGTTCGATAACTATGTTCGGCCGATGACATATTCGTGTATTCGTTTACTTTGTTTACCGTTTTTTACAGGATTCACCATACAATCTCGACCCTGAGAACCCGGAAATGATGGACGACTTCACGGCTGCCATGCTCAAGAAAGAAGGGAAGGAGTTCAGCGACCTCGAGACGGAAATTGTGGATGCACCTTTCGTCCAGGTCAGGTCAAGTACCAGAGAACCTACTCATGCTGTCAAGGTCCGCTATTTGTAGGTTTTTGTGCATGGATCCAGACGCAGCAGTGGCGACGGGTTTTCATTGGTATCATATACCACCCTCCCCCCGCGACAGAAGTGACGAAGGTAGTGTGCGTGAAGCTTCTGCGGGTGTTATCGCGGTCGGAACAGGCGTTGCCTTTATGAGTTGTGGTGTAAAACGCCCGTTTAGCCCTATCCCGGTCATGCTATGCACGGTTGAGCGAGCTAACGTGTTATCGACCTGAGTGTGCTCCGGAGATTTTGTATGCTTGCTGGTGTTTGGGGAGTGCTTAACAATGACTAGTACCTGGTGTTATTTCAGTAGTCAGATATTGTATGTATATCAGCTTTTGATATGGCCCTACGGGCGTTGATGCGGAAAAGGAACATGGCCGGTGGAAACCTCATGTCATGTTAGAAACCGGTGTGCCTCGTGTGGTGGCCGCTTTCACCAATGAAGACCGTAGATATTGCGCATCAGCAACAACTATCGTGACACTCGAATGGTCGCCTCTTGACGCAAGTTAACCTGAGGCCACTTTCGCCGCCCGCCTCTGGTTTTGTACAGGTTCCGTTGAACGTGATGGAGGACCGCCTCTTGGGATCGGTAGATGTCGAGGAGTCAGTCAAGCAGGTGAATCAGCTTTTACCCAGCGATGTTTGTGTACATTCCTGGTAATGTATAATATTAACAGAGCTATCATATATACACAATTTTCGTGGGACCCCTGAAGAACGAGCGTCGTTTGACATGTCACGCAGCATTGAAGCGTGCTACGATAGAGGTATTACTAGGTATTAGTATAGCAGTTTTTGGCTAAATCATTTTCTGAACGACGGGGCTCCTTAACCCCTTTAGAACCCCGAACCCCGTCCCCATACTATTATCAAGTAATTTTGTCCCCAAAACGGGTTTCCAGTTGTAAAGGGGTTAACCTATTCATAAAATCGTCGGAATGTCATTTTTGTTTTGCAATATGCATGTTTGTATACCTAGCCCATGGGTCTGTTCATCGGGTTGCAGTTTCAGTTCACTCAAAAACAGGTTTTGGGTGATGTATAGAGTAATATGATACTCCTCAAGCGAGGAACCCATGAATAAATTGAATAAGTTGGTGTTTTAGTGATTATGCTGATTACAGTATAGTAGCATGCGTCCATGAACCCAACGCTTTCTCGCTCACATGGGTCGGTCGCCTGGATGCTGTTGGTAGAAGACACGGTTTTATAGAAGCCAAGACATGATTATCGGTGTGTTGTGGCCAACTTACTTCTCCGTGAGTCACTGTGCTGAGAGAGCAGGCTCGAAAGGACGACGACTGATACGCGCCCCGTGTCGTTCTGATGTTGTTCGAATTTCTCAATGATTCAGGGCAAGACTGTGTTCCTACCCGGATTGCTGGCGAAAGCCCACAGGGGCATCCTGTATATTGATGACATCAACCTTCTGGATACTGAGCTGTGCCAAATTGTGCTTGGGATTGTAACGGAGGGATGGGTTAATGTGGAGGTACGTCTATGCACATGGCGACCGTTGGTTTCTGGTATTTATGTGTTTATGTCGAATGATCGTTTGTTGGCTAGTCTCCCGGGATAATTACGCAGTGGTGTCGGTGCAGAGTACCCATGTAAATGTTTCAAATGTACCGACGGACAATGCCTTGGCGGGGCAAGCTCTGCTGGCTATATTCGACCCTGTAGAGTGTGCACTTGATCATTGTTTGTTTGGAGCTTCGTATTGCTGGTGAATCGCCGCACGGAAGGCAGCCGGTGACCAAGCGATCTCCCTCCCCCCGCGTTTATTGACTTGATTAGCGCGAGGGTATCTCGATGAGATACCCGTGCAGGCCCCTTCTCATCGCCACGTTCAACCCTGAAGAGGCAGAATTGCGCGATCACTTGCTCGACCGCATTGCTGTGGCTCTGAGTGTGGATGCTGCTCCACTGGATATGGATCAACGAATAGAAGCTGTAAACGGTAAGCCTGTGAATCAGTTTAATGCCTGGTGTGGTTGTTCCCTCTCTTGGACGCTTTACTTTACTCAATCCGCGCGGCTTCCCTTGGAGCCGGACATACGGCGTTCTCGTTTTAGAAGCGGAGAAACTGAACGAGAAGTGTTCCTTATAGTTGTACGTTACGAAACGACGTACCAGATATACAAACGGAATACCCAAAAATCCTGATTCTGGCATATTTTGGGAAGTTAATCCCCACTGACCGTCAATCTGTTATTCTCGAAGACAGAGCATGGATATAAATGCGCTTGCGTGCTACACCAGAAATCAATACCGTACTTTACAGGGACTTGCTAGAATGTTTGGCTCGCGGAGCTCATGTTGTCGTCTGTAGATGGGCAGGGCCTTGAGGACGGTTGGGTTGGTCGACTTGGTCGTGCGCCAGCGGCTTGTGGTAGGAGACCGTTCCGGGAACGGTGAACACACTTGAGTTACATCTTCGCCTTTCCTAGGCGTACCGTCCATGCTCCTGTTATATTTGAGCCAAAGGTAGGGCGACATAGATCGACGATTCATTATCTATTTACAACACAAAGAGGAGGAGACACGCAAGTCATTATGCAGTATCACATATCCGTATACCGTAGTCTACGTACTGTAGTAGTGTAGTACTGTAGTAGTGTCAAACGTCCGACTGCATAGCAGGGGTTGGAAAACGGGTCCCGGTGATGCAACCGCCCTCTTGCTTGTCCATTACCCCTCTGATCATTCGAAACT
The DNA here is from genome assembly GCA_037833945.1 of Alaria marginata. Classification (NCBI taxonomy): domain Eukaryota; class Phaeophyceae; order Laminariales; family Alariaceae; genus Alaria; species Alaria marginata. The sequence goes on along the minus strand of JBBMKB010019674.1, from coordinate 9,374 downwards.
TGTTTCGAAAACCCATGGATAAAGCGCACCATGATTGACTCGAAGGTTATCTGAGCCATCGCGAAACGTTTCTGTGTCAAATCAGTTTTTTATTCTTGATACCATTTGTCGCATTTGTGTGGTCGACTTAAATTGTCGCATCTTTCCCCGTGTGATACACACACGCAATCCGAAAGCCATCTGTTACTGTCAGGCATATTGGCTCCAATTTTTCGCCTAGACGTCTTTTGTTTGGATTCCTTGTTTTCAGCTCTAATTATCGACTGGTGTGATTCCAGGAGTGCTTGACTGGGGTGCCATGGCCGACGGAGATCTGCAAGCCATTCTGGATGAGGAAGATAACGTTAAGACTCGCATTATCTTCGCTAGGGAAGAGCTTAAGGTATGCTGGCCACCTGCGTACTTTGAAATGACAGTACCGGAATGTAATGGGTACATTATGTTATACGGCCGCCCAGTCTTTGTCTGGCAAAAATCTGTCTCGTCTAGATTTATAATTGCCGGGAGCCGATGGTCCGTCTTGCGAACAACGTTTTTTGTTTCATCTGTTCCTCTTGTCTTCTCGCAGCAACTGCAACTATCAGGTGATCAAATCAAGTACCTGTGCGAAGAGGCCAGCCGCGCAGGCACCCAGGGGCAACGCGCCGAAATTTTTGCTTGCGAGGTCGCCAGAGCTTCGGCTGGTGAGTTTTGGACATCCCACCAATTGCATGTTGTTTATGCCAACTACGTTTCACCTGGTATGATATGATATGTGCCAGTATGCGCCGTTGCGATGGACACGGTAATTTTTTATGCAATTCTCGATATATCGTAGTTTGCGTTTATTATAGCAAAAGGCATTGCAGTTATTTGTGATGCTGTTGAAGTTGCACTCATCGCCAGAGGTCATTATTGACACGATGTCCTCTGTTGTGCCCCCGGTTGATCGCGTTTTTTTTAGCTTTGGAAGACAGGCGCCCGTCCGCAGAGGATCTCAAGCTTGCCGTCAAGCTCGCGATTGCCCCCAGGGGCATCTTTATGCAGACTCCTCAGGACGACGAAGAAGAAATGGTGAGAGATCGACCACGATGACTCCTAGTATTTGTTTTGAAGCTTAAGGCCCATACAGACGGCGAAAACAAAACCTAAAAATAAAACCCTAGAAACGAAAGCTAAAAACTGAACAGACTCCGCTTTTTTGCCCAAACGAAGCAAACGCGTCAAACACACAAGCTAAAATCAAACCAAATAAACTTCAACGGCCGAGGTGGGGCACCAGCACTGATGCACCATCCAGCTGCGGTACAGGCGACGCCCAGCCCTGAAAAAAGAGGGGAGTGTGCCCACACAACTAGCCAGCCATACCCTGCTGCTGCAAAGGCACCGGTATCGGTATCATAAACCGCGAGATTGGGGCTGAATAAAGTGCAGGGTATCATCATCATTTGATGTAACACGCATGTTTGGGTTGTACAGCAGCACTCAATTCGATCAGGGACGGCGCTATAGGCGACAGTTTTGGCTGCGGTGATGGAAGCTGCATTGACAGGCGCCAGCGGCATGTTGACCATGTATTATCTGCTCCCTGTCTCCTGTGTCTCGTCTACGGGGCGTTGGTAGCTGCGGTTGTCGGCGTGGTATAGGTCCTCGCTCGGGTGCGAGTCCCCATGTTTGGGTTATTTGCTTTTATCACTGTTGTTAATTTCTCGAAAATTTAATCCCCAAAACAATTAAAATTATCGAAAAAACAAAACAGCAAAAATATAATTCGTCGGGCTCCTGGGGCCTCGGTGTGGATATTTGGCCAATCGCAAGCAGTGAATCTTCCTATCTCAGCTTCTGTTCTGTTTTTAGCTTTTGTTTTTAGGTTCGAAACGCTCCGTTTGTATGGGCCCTTAGCAAACGATAATCAAACCTGCATGATCCACACACGCCAAGCCAACCTCTGGAACTGAACCACCGCTTTCTTGCGCGATGTTTTCAAATCCGCTGCTTTGCTTGTTCTCTCCCCTCTTTTGCCGTCTTTGCAGCTGCCCCCGCCGCCGCCGCCACCACCGCCGCAGAACAACCAAGAGGAGGATGACAACGGCGATGTGAGAAAATTATCCGTAGCTCCTGTTCCATATAATCGATAGAGAGAACTTTGCGATTTTCGCAATTTTGATTATGGTTACGTTCTGAGGATCGTTTCGCTCTGCCCGCGTGCGTGCCTTCGCAGCAAGCGTGGCTGGTGCTCTAGTTCCTGGTAGCCCATCCGCAAACGGATTGATTTGAGTGAAGTACGAGGCTTCGGCGTGCTGCGACGGGTCAAGCACTTGTTACCAAGCCTTCTCCAGAGTTCCATGCATTAAATCTTGGGCATTATCTTGTCGTGGTCGTCCTCTTTGTGCTTTCGTATAATACGTGGCGGTGCCAATAGGAAGAAAAGGACGAAGAAGAAGAACCCGAGGAAGAAGAATCTCCAGAGGAGCAGGAGGAGGAAGAACAGCCTGAAGAAGACGAAGCCCCGGCCGTCCCGCAGGTGCTTGCTATGGCCTACTCGGGCTTGCACAGAGTTTAACTTATTTTATTGGTGTGCTACGAATGCTGCAAACTGATAGCTTGCATGGTCGAACATTCTAGATATGCCAACCATATGCTACGTCGCAGCTTTTGGGCGTTCTGCGTTTCTCGTTGCTTGGACAAACGTCGAGACCCCACGAGTAGCCATCAGTGCTGAAGTGTCTGGCTGGCACGAAATACGTGAGTGGCTTGCCCACGGGCTCGAACGTGCCCGTGTCTTTTGCGGGTCTCCGTTTTCGCGCTGAATACCCTGCTATGCCGTGATATTTCAGTATCATATGATAGGTGTTGATTGACCCCATCGGTTTGAAGTTGCCGCCATCACTCGTCTCATCACTGGTTTCATTTACAATCGTATTTGCTGTGTGGCTATCTGACTATGTAGCTGCTTCGTCCACTCACCTGATTGGGTTTTCTTGAGCCTCGCATACGCGCGCTTTTGTCTCAATCCGCGATTAGAGCGTTACAGTTTTTCATGTGTTTCAGACAAAACAGATGTGTTGCAACATGCACCAGTTGTCGAAAAGGCCGACTTGGCGCAAGACTTGCTCGTAATTGTTCTGGCATTCGAGAGTAATGCCATCTTAATGTTTGACGTAAAAAATTAGGGACGATGCGTCAAGTGTTTTAATGTGGCTTGTTGTGCTTGATGTTATGTCTACCAGGAGTTCATGTTCGATATCGACTCCACGCCGATCGACCCCGAGCTGTTGGACTTCACTGGCAAAAACAATATGGGGAAATCGGGTGGCCGTGGCCTTATTTACTCTCAGGAGCGCGGGCGTTACATCAAACCTATGATTCCGCGTGGCAAGGTGAGAAAGTGACGGTTGACCGCTGTGCTTGCACGTCGAGATCGATGAGTACGGCAGTTTATTACGGTGACTGTCGTGCTGTGAGTAAAGAATCTGCTTTTATCGCGTGAAAAGGTCGGCGAACATTATTCCTCCGGTACGATATTATTAACTTATTAATAACACCAACGGCTGCCAGAGTTGTACGAGGTATATTGATAAAAAAAACATCCGACGTTTGGTGTGCGTACGAAGAGCTCTCATGGTTATCGGGTTTCTAAATGGAATGTTGTGTTCGCGAGGCGACCAAAAGACGTGTTCGACAGTCTCCATTTGTCGATGGACAGTTTATAATCGTTTCTTAGGCACGTTGTGTGGAATGAGGAGATATGGAGAGCGAGCCGAGGAGGAAGAGGACGAGTGATCAAGGGCCAACACACCTCTGCCGAGGTTACCCTAGAGTGACCAATCGAAATTGTCCCGCATTTACCTATTGTACCATATATTTGACCGTCGTCTACGGGCCGATTATACTGAACAAGGCCGTATTTTTCGTTCATGGTACCGTGTTGTCTGAAGTGTCCATCCAGCTAAACGCAGCAATTTCTCCGCTGCCTGGCGACGTGAGGGAGGATCGGACATTTCGGACGTGGTTTGAAAAATTTGCTGAGGGTCCAGGCAAACATTGCGTCGAGACTTGTCACTTTCAGCTATTGATAATGCTTTCGTGGATGTAGTTACCCTTAAAAACACAGTTTGGTCTGGATTCCGAGGGATCCATTGCACATGGTGCGAAGTGGAAAGGCCTGGAGGCATGGGCTGGACTAACAGCACGCAATTCGGGCTCGACTAGCCTCCGTCGCGTCCTTTGCAGAAACAAGAAATGCCCTTATTCCTACCGTAACTCTCAGGGGATGTGCTATGTCATAAAAATCCGTTTCGTTCGTCTACCTGGGACGAACACCCGACTTTCTACGGTTAAATCTATCCTTGAGATTTTAATTTTTCCCTCGCCTCGTGGCATTTACACAACCGCTCGAAATTGTTTCTTCCTCAAAAAAATATCTCCGCTCACCTCACCCAGGTTACCCGTCTGGCGGTGGATGCGACCATGCGAGCGGCTGCTCCTTACCAACGGCCTCGTCGCAAGAGGGCAGTGGTGAGTCGAGGAGTTAGTTCGGAGAGAACGACTAATCGGTCGAAACCCAGTACGAAGTTACCCTCGCGGTCTCGCCCACTTCCGCGCTATGTGAAGCTTTCATCGCGCCCCGCATGTGGTGTCAGATCCGTAAACCCTCGTACCCTAGATATTCATGGTGTTTATTACGTCGAATGTTTGTCGCAGGGCACGGACAAGGAATCGAGAGGGGTATTCATCGAGGGCTCGGATGTGCGTGCCAAGCGTATGGCGCGGAAGGCGGGATCGCTAATCATCTTCATTGTCGACGCTTCTGGCTCTATGGCGTTAAACCGCATGAATGCGGCGAAGGGCGCGGCCATGTCACTGCTGCAAGAGGCTTACCAATCACGTGATAAGATCTGCATCGTCCCCTTCCAGGTAGAGGCAGGCCAGCCAGCGATCATCTCCTGTTTTTTACAGTACAGGGCCAGACAGTATATATCACACGTTCAAAGGCAACACCATAGTTTTGCATTGTCCGCGTGCACTGGCAATATGTCAAAGCGTTGACCTATCGCTCGTTTTCGAGTGGAGTAGTTTGTTTTTTCTTTGCGTGTGTATGATTCTGGTCGAACACAGGCCCGATCCGCTCCCGTTCCCCACTGGTTCAGCGCGCAACCTTGATCTTGCTTGAATGAACGAGCACGCATGGGCAGTGTGGTTGAGTTCGCGCCACAGGGGAGAACCAACGGGTCGCGGAATACTCCGCGAAGTAATGTAGAAACCCAAGAGTAAAATTGAGTTGAACACGCCCTCTCGATCACGCGTCTCACAACGAAAGGAACTCGTGGTTTGAAGAACGGTGTTGTGTGTATGCATATGGGGAGAACTCAAAGAGTGTACGTAGAACAACCGCTAAATACTGCCGTATTCCCCGTTGAACTCACGCCACCATATTATCTTAGAATTCGTCTGAAACTGATTTATGATTGACTATCCTCAAATAGGGAGACCGGGCAGAGGTGCTACTTCCTCCGACGAAGTCAATCGCCATGGCCAGGCGGCGTCTGGAGACGATGCCGTGCGGCGGAGGTTCGCCTTTGGCGCATGCACTTAACGTGGCTGTGCGAACAGGGCTTAACGCGCAGAAAACCGGAGACGTCGGAAAGGTGTGTGCTGGCGCGAAGGCAGAGAGAGCCAGGTCGTTTTTTTTTATACGTAGTGGTGATCGGGCAAACTTGAAAAACTGACCACACACAACGTATGGAAGTTTGTACGAACTGGGTCCAGCGACAATATTCAATTTCCACCATCCGGCCATGTAGTAATTAATACGCCGAGTAAGTCGACACGAAGCACATCCACGTGACCGCATCAACGAGGGGAACACATCGGCGAAGCTCCTTTTGGCGTGCGAGCCGTAGTTCGCTAGATATGACAATTGTTCGTATTAGTTGGGGAGGCGTTGTTGCATATGGATTTGAGGTGTCTATACTAAAACCTACCAGGTATACTTGAAGTATGATTTTGTTTTTAGGCCATAACTCGGGCAATACGTCGAGTCATTCGACACTTAACGTGTTGGTGATCGCATCAACAAGAGGAAGACGTCCATGACACTTGTTTTGTTCTCGAACCGCAAGGGACTGTCATAAGAAACGCCTGCCAAAGTACTAGAACAATGTATTGGGCTCTTTGGAAACCTACAGGAAACTATTTACACTTCACGGGGATCATTTGTGCTCCTTGGTTTTTGAGAGTTGGAAAGCGAACGTTGGCAGGGTTGTGCGTCACAACAATGCAAAACAAATCACGACTGTTTTTTTTTTTACAGGATACTTCGTGCAGCAGAGAGGGTCAAAGTTGCCAAAATATCCAGAACAAATGGCAAAACGTGTCTTGAAGCGGGGAACAAAAAAAAAGAAGTCAAGCCGTGAATTATTTCGCGTTGTCATGATGCACCACCCTGCCAAATTTCGTTTTCCAACTCTCAAAAACCAAGATGCAAAAATGCGAAGCCGCAAAGTTCTGGCTGTCGCTGGAACCAGCTCGGATTAAGTTGTGCTTCCACCGCAGACCATGTATCTTGGGTGGCTACGTCACATGTTGCACAGATGAAGCATTGTCGCACAACTGTTTTTTTAGGATAAGTCAAACATTATTTAACCTGACTTGTTTTGATAGCCATCTGTATTGGTGACGCGCCCTCTCACTGCTTCGCGCGGGTTCGTCTTCGAGGCTGCAGGACCGAAACATATTCGTTTTGGCGACGTATCCCTACAATGGAGTGTACTCTGTCGTGTACCGGGGTACTCATCACGTATACCTACCCAATTGCCCTAATCAATATGCACGCGATCGGACAGGTGATCATGGTGTGCATCAGCGACGGGCGGGCAAATGTGCCTCTTTCTGTTAGCAACGGGGAGCCGGTGAGCACAATTTGCCGTCAGCCGTCTTCGATGTTTTTGTGTGTCATCTACGAACGTCTTAAGAATATTGCCCCGTACACGCTGTGTTTTTCTTGCATGTTACAGTGTTTTACGTCACCACATTATTGTGCGGGGTTTCGATATGCCAGAGGGTGGCGCCGTTTGGCACCCTGCTTGCACTTGCTGACGAGTTAACGTACTTTGCTCATGTCTTTCGTCAGATGGACCCTGAAAACAAACCCACCCGAGATGAGTTGAAGGAGGAAGTGCTCAAGGTTGCCAAGGGACTTGCGGGCTTGGGCGGGTTCAACCTGGTGAGTGTGGAGAGGCGTTGCGACGCAAGCAAGAAGGCTCCGTGTGGTAGTATTGGATTGCCATTCATATGGTACAATTCACATGGTATTTATAGTGTATTGACACGCGTTATGGCTGTGGCGAACGCGCTCCAAAACCCAAGATGCACGGTGTTCAGTGCGGTGGTTTAGGAATCGTAACGTGAAAGTATCTTTGCCCCCAATAACTGACATGCTTGTTTCTCTTGTCGGTCGATCTTGTCGGTCGAATATGGCGCTACCGTGGGCGGCTGCTTCACTTCAACGTCACGAAACCTCACCACATCAGTTTCTTGAGTACCATTATACCTAAAGGTTACGAAGATATTGTTGCCACGGGGTGCTGACTTGCATGGAAGGGTATGCAGCTGCTCCAAACACGCTTGTCAACAGCGCTAGATTCAAAGCTACGAGGTGGTCAGGCGGGGCACGCGCAAAAAACTTCGGATTAGGAAGTGTCCGTGTGTGTCGTTTAATTATTAGCAATGTGCCTAAGCCAGCGACCTAACCATCGCGTGCGGCTGCGATGACCAACAACGACGTTCTATATTAGTATGGAGCGTTCTCTAGCGCCCGGCTAGCCTGGGAGCACCGTTCATGAGAAGTGGTGTTTCGCGTCTGGCCTTTTTCATCTACAGATTCTACGGCGAGCGAATTTACCGTCGCTACATCTGTTTGCCCTCTTTCCGGATGCTGATCCGCAATTTGAATTCAATGTCCTATTTACGGCGTGTGTTCCTACCTCGCGTTGTTTTTCCCCGTTGTCCCCGTCGTGAAGACGGAATCACGGGGCCTCATGATTCGTTCGTATTTGGATTAGACTGAGCATTCTTCTCCAAAATGGATTGCTTTCGTCTCGCAGGTGATGCTCGACACAGAAAACAAATTTGTTTCGACGGGCATGGCGAAGGAGATCGCAGCAGCAGCAGGCGGTCGGTACCACTACATCCCCAAAGCGTCCGACAAAGCAATCGCCAGTGTCGCCTCGCAAGCGATGCAAGGGCTTTGATCGACAAATAGTCATGTAGTCTTTCCAAGCCGTATAGCCTAGCTGATGCGGACTTATGATACTATAATATGATGAGGGTGGAGAAAGTGAGGACAATCGCAGGATACGGCAGGTGTCGGTTCTTTTAAGGCATGCCAAACGGAAAGTAGCATGGCAGAGGACATGGGCGTGCATGTTAGTGCACAAACGCGACGGAGAACGCACCCTGTGCGCCCTATCGGTCGCGACGGCTGGAACTTGATGTGCCTGGTTTGCTCTTTTCCTGGTGTCTATCCTTCTCTACGAGTTCGTGCCCAGCTTGTTAGCGCAAGGAGGAGTTTTTGAGTTCATGGTGTTCCCCTGCGATGCGAATGCAGATTAAGATACTATTAATACTACAGTAGTATTAACAGCAGTACACCCAACCAATAGATTGGCGAACACCTACACTTTTGTTTTTGCACCGCACCGTCACGTCTTCTTTCCCAATCACCCTGATATACTCTGGTGCTGTCCATGCGTGGCTGCACGTCTTGAGTTAGCAAATTCTCAGTTTGCCGAGTCTCTATTTATCCTAATGCAAATTGTGTCTGTCTCTGTCTGTCTGTCTGTCTGTCCGCATCCCTTATATTTTCGGACGAATACGACCTTATATACGGAAACATACCATACCACCAGACAATATTTTGCCTTATAATATTTCCACCGTACCGTATACTGTACCATCATACCATACCACCGACATACCGTGCCACACCACACACCATTGCCACACATACCATATCATACCAGTACCGTATAATTTAACCTTACCAGTCGCCCTGGTGTATGTAGTGGTTGGCGTCGAAGACTACGAACGTTGGATCCGGAGTTCGCATCTCATACTTGTGCTCGAGACTTTTGATCAAAACCAACAGTTGCGAGCTTTTAATAGCGTGGGTAAGCAAAATTCGATGCGAGTCGACGAGGGAAGAAAGGGCTGAATTCTTCTCGCGACAAAAAACCTTGGCACGTACCCTAGCAGGGAGGGGGGAGAAGGGCCTGCTATGTGGCCCCGGATCTGAGTTACAAGGAAGATGGAGAGAGAAGAAAGAGCGAAGATAATAAATGGGACGAGCAAAAAAAAAAAAAAACCAACAACAACAACAACAACAACAACAACAA
>JBBMKB010019452.1:0-17001 GCA_037833945.1 Alaria marginata | reverse complement strand
CCGAGCACCCCTGGTCAGTCTGCTTTCCTGGCTTCCTCTAGCTGCGACGATAAGGAAGATAACAACACCTAACGAACTCAAGTGAGTGACACCTTGGGCCCATCAAGTAGAGAGACCTGCAGAGACCCGTGCCTGTACCACGGGGCTTGCTATACCATTAGACACCCCAAAGGAAAAAAGGAGACGAAGCAAAAGCATGGAAGTCGAACACAACAGAAATAAAAAAGCAAAAATATCTCGAATTCGAATTCGAGGGCACCAAATAGATACGAAGGGTTATTTAAATATTTGCACAGGCTCCATGTGTTAGTCACATTGGTTGGTTTGCTACACGATCTGCCAGTTATGTCTGCTTTCGTCGACGGCAGTATCAGTACGGCTACCGCCCCTCCCCCCTCGCCTCTCCCCCCCCCTCTCCTTTTCGCTCTTCTTCTTGGCGTCTTCGTTTGCGCGCCGTAACCAGCTCTTTCCATCTCCGCCTTGTGCCACCTCACCATGAAACCGGGTATATTTACTGTATCACGCGACAAATATACCAAGTACAGTATGGACTGCCGATGTTTGCATGTGTTTTACGGTTTACGGATTAGTATTTTAGTAGTAGTGCTTGATAATCGACTCACAGACGAAAACTGTCTTGCGGGCGACCATATCACAGCCCCGCAGACACACACATAGTATATCAGACGCAACAAGTGAATCAAACCAAAACCACTTACTACTGGGGGATTGAGGTCGCGCAGAATCGCAGTGTCTCGTGATTTATTCATACAGATTGTCTGGGCACTGTATACTACACTAACTACAAGTAGTTCGCATTAGCAAACCAATCGCTGTTTGGAGGTCTCTCTACGCAATAATAGCATGTACCAGGTATGTACAGTAAGCAGGTCAGGGTTAAATTAACGGTCTCTGGATCGAACGGTTTGTGGGCACCACCTGACGGACTCTGTTTTTGGAGTCGTCAAAATTTAGGCTTTCTGGCCGGACCAAAACCCCAACCCCAAGACATCAGACCGTCCGATTTATAAAAGTATGCCTGCTGACCACGATCACCGGTTTCAGGGTACAGCGCTCCTCTCACACACCACACCCAAGCATCTGACACCGGGCGCGCCTGCTTGGTGTCGTGGTCTTCATCAGCAGCTGTCGTTGTGCCCCGGTTGTCAATTGTTGGTTGTAGCTTGTGGGCAATCCATCCGTCAGTAGTGGCCTGAGGTCATCTTCATACAGGTCTCATATTGTATTTATTTGTGTTCCTCAGTCTCGCTTTTTTGTAAAAGATCGACCTTGAGCCATACACAACTCGACAGCACTCGTACTGTTATTAAGAAATGGACACCGCCGCAATACCGATCTCCCTCGTTGGGCTATATGTATGTATATATTCCATGCGGCAGTTAGTGTCGGTTTCTTCCTTGGAGGATGGATGTTCTTGAAAGTTAAACTATTCTTGCCAAATCCACAGAAATTCCTCCTCGAAAACCTGCATAAATAGAAGCAGGGGGGAGGATAGGTGGGGGGGTGGTCACAAAGAGGATACATGTTAAACAAGTGTGCCTTAAGCTACACAACAGCAGCAGGGCGATGAGTTCGACTTGAACAACGCAACAACCCAGCAACTCGCTTGTTCGATTTCCCTTTTGAGTACTCAACATTCCTTGATTTCCCATAGGAGGTCCGATGGAACATCCCATGAACCACCCCTTGGGAATCTCGTGCGATACCGTATTGGGTTAGACCCATCGCAAGCGATACCCGCAGAACATCCATCGAGACGTCGATGTCGCGGCTAGTCAACGGCGCCCGAGCGCTTAACGAGTGCTGCCCCCGTTTTCGCTTTTAGAATGGATACGGTGGCCAGGGTGGCGGATGTCGTGGATAAGGGGATCTACATGGGTAGTCTAGAAGACCAACCCGGTTTCCACATCTATCTAAGCCTGCAGCTGGAGATCTGGCCACTCTTTGGGGTCTTGTACAGCGACACGGACTACGTGTGCCCTACCATCTCGTTCAAGTGGAACGGGAGCCAGGAGTGTTACCACTCACTTAACGAGGCAACAGCGGCGTACCTGCGTTCACGCTATATTTCCGTCCTCCCCTACATCGATGACGCGTGGTGCCGGAACTTCACCTCCAGGTCCAGGCAGGTCCAGGCAGGTCCAGGTGCTCTGACAAGGTAGTATAGCTGTCCGCCGCAGAGGCCCTTCACGTGGTTGTGTTGGTCTCGTGATTTTGCGGCTGCTTCCTGTCGGACACCAAGTGCGACCTGAATCCATCGAGGATACAACGATACCTCGTCATTCTGCGCAATTCGAACACTGCCTTGTTCCGGGTTCCCGAAGGCAATCTCTAGAAGGTCCATGCTTTTACTCACGCAGTATTGGAGCACGGCTCGCTCATTGTGCAGATCTTGGAGAAATATTCGTGGGCTCGTACTGTAGCATGTTCGTCACAATCTGACTGACATCCCTGTGGACGCACTAGATGTTCTCGGCACTCGCGAAGGAAAACGGGCGAGCGACACAATGGAGCATTTAACCCGATTTCTGCGCGGAGCTCAACATATAGCGCTGCCTGTCGGCAACGTCCCAGGAAGGGCCGTGTGGTACAAACCGCGCCTCAACACCTCACAGGTCACCGTCACCACTTCCGACGCATCGTCCAGCCAGAGTGATGGAGTGGTATCGGTGCCAGGGAGCGAATTCTCCGCGGGCAGAGGTTTTCCCCAAGAGTGGTTACCCCGGCAGATCAACAGATACTAGACTTTTGCGCTGCTCGAAGTGACGGGGTGCGATCGAGCGCACCGGGTAAAACTCCGTCGCGCACAGCTGGAGATGGACTTAGACAAGCGTACCGTGGTGAACGCGTTTAACAACGATCAGGCGAAGCACTCAACCACCCACGGACTGCTGGCCAGGCTAATCGAGCTGCAGGTAGGCCAGCGTTCCTTGCTGTCCCTGCCATGGGCGCCGACGGTCGATAACTAATCGGTGGACGAATCGCTAGACCATGGAGGGCCGAGATCACTCTCCTTCATCTGGCTGTGTTTCGTCGCTTACGGGCGTCTTCCGAGAACGCTCAGGAAGGTCCCGCTGTGAGGTCGGACTAGAAGCGGCGGCTGCCGTTCTTTTCGTTGTACCACAGCGAGGGTTCGGCGGGGGTAAACTTCTTTAGCCAAAACATGGCCATTATGCCTGGAAGGAACACAACGGCGTTCGGACACTGGTTTCCGCCACCAGCCACGATGGGACACGTTGTGCAACACTTGGCCGAGTGTCGAGCATTCCACCGTGATTTTTCTCCCAGACCCGCACGGGTACTGGTTTCTGCAGGTCAGCTGCGCGACCGTGCGGGCGCTCGTGCTGCCAAAGGCAGGCAAATTCAGGTCCCCCCACTGTCAGGACGGCTCGCGCGACAACATGCACGTGCGCCACAGCATGCGCACGGTCGAGAGAGATTTCCGAAGCAGGAACAGTGGTGACCGAGAGACTCCCGCCCCCGCCCCCCTCCCCGCGCCCCGCCTTTCCCGCGTGTTTCTCGTCTACTTGTTCCCTTCTCCCGTGTGCCCGAGTGTGTCGCCCTGTCGTTAGTGGTACGCGGAAGCAGCTTTGGATACGCCCCCTTACGGGGAGACGCGGGCGTCTGATCTGATCCCACGCGTGCCCTGCAGAGTTGCAATGAACGTAAGTGAATATACGGACTGTCAGTCATGCAAGTACCGCGCGCACAGAGGACCCCGGTAGCCCGAACCGCCAAGGCGCCCGTCAGCAATCGTAGAAAGTACCCTTCAAGAGCGAGTATAGCAGAGGTGTTGGAGGCGTTGGCGGGGAAGGCTGGCCAACCGCAGAATCGCCGGGTATCGGACGATTTTGACGCGTTATTTCGGGCGAGAAGGTCGATTGAAAGGGGCTGAATGACCGCAACCTACGTAGACGTTTTCGAAGGGCTGTGTTGGTTGGCTAGGCTTGCACGGGACTGGCACCGACTTGTTCTTCGCAAGTACGAGTCCTGGGGGGGCTTTGGATAGTAGCGCGCGGTGCAGACCAGGGGACAAGTGCATGAAGCGGTACGCAGCAGCATCCTTAGATAAGGGGCAGGTTTCGAATTTGAAGTACGCCATGGTAGAGCAGCTCGACAGGCACCGTGACTTGGACCCCATTGAGCAACGGGCGAACCCAGTAGCGACCCCGTTAGAGAGGAGTTACCTGTCTAACGCGCAAGATGAGCAGCGACGAGGGGAGAGGTCTGTGACACAGGCGCCCCCACTGGTGGCGGGCCAGTTGCGAGAGTTGTTCATAGACATGCGACGACGCGTGTCCACGTTACCGACAGCGGAAGAACGCCTCGCGATGGTCCGAGACGTGGCGGTTGTTTGCGTCGCATTCCACACGATGAAGTACGGTTTTGAGGTGTCGGTAGCAGGCGCGGCACAAGTGTTGCATATTGCATAATGAGAGGCGTTCAGTTTCAATTTCTTCTTTGGGAAAACACGATGGGAATCCTCCCAAGCGGTTCTGGTGGGATGGAACACTGACTGTTGCGAAACTCGCGCTGTGGCCACTGTGCTCGAGCGCCGACAGGCGGCAGCTTGTATGGAGTGAGCTATCGCGGAGGGTTCAGGTTTCCTTTTCCTGAGCGTCCTAGAAAATGGAGATAAAGGGAGTATGGCGCTGGCACCAGCGCAGAATACCTCGAGCCGGCTCACTTGCGGGCAGCGGGTATGTAGGGTAAGCGGTACACGTTGCACTCCTTCCGAGTAGGGGCGGAGACTAGCCACCATATGGATGGTACGGGTCATGGGCGTATTTATGGAGTACGCTGGATAGAGGTCCGCGGCCGTAGCCGGCAGGAGCGACGGCATCAGCGGCAACGTCAAGGGGAACTGAGCGCTTCGGCAACACAGCGTTCGTAGACGCAGACGCTGTACCACCGTCGGAGGGGTTTGTGGAATCGTACGCAGCTTTCCTTCTTGACAACTGACGGCAGCCGAAGCCATAAGGGACTCAACCACAAGTGTGGGGATAATCAGGAAGAGAAGCAGCCCTTCCTCAAAGCTCGCTACAAACGAGCCACGACATTGAGATCATGGGGGAGGGTCAACAGTATGGGTGTGATCTCATGCCGCCGCAGAGAGGCCTCATTAATCCCAAACTATGTACGAATTAAGCTTCGTCGCAATATTACAGCAGTAACCTGGAACCAAAAAAGAGGGGACACCAGCAGGGCTTCTCCTTTTCGGAAAAATCTCGTGATAATACTTGGAGATTTGTGCAGAGTGAGCCCACTCCGTGGCTGTCATCGATAGCCGACGACAGCACGACAGGTGCAAGGAGCTTGAAAGAAACCACGCACCCTCTTGCCCGCCCATCGTGATGGCGGGGTGTACCGCCGACATCGACATTCCTTTGTTAGTGTTTATTTCACCGCGGTGCCTACTCTCTGCAACGAGGGGCTACGTTGATTGCCAGAGAATCAACGCTGGAGTAGTAACCCGGGGTGAGAGTCTCTGACTGGTCGCGGTAGACAGGCCTCATATTCACTCAAACTATACACCAGGTACTAATTAATCTACAGTATATACGTCACGATGGTACAACAGGAATTCAAAGGGACATCCCATGGGACATCTCATGGTAATGTCGTAGGATATTGCATTGCCTTAGCCTCATCCCATGGGATACCTGACGGGATACCATAGTACAGGATAGGCCGTAACGCATGTCATGTCCCATGGGGTTCGTACTCCTCTGCGGGAACATCCCATGGAATCCCATGGAACTATGGAGCCCCATGGGACTTCAATGGGACCTCCGACGGATTCCCGTGGTACCTTTCATACAATACCTTGGTATCACATGGGATCTTCATTAGGACTTCTCATGAGAACTCCCAGGGAAGTTGTCACCCTCGTGGTATCCCATGCAACGTGACATGGAATGATGCGACTTCTCATGTGAGTAGCTGTTGGATCCCATAGGCTTTCTCCTGGACCTTCCGGATGGGGAGTGACGAGGCCCATAAAGCGACAAGGGAAATCCCTTGGGAACCTCGATGCATTCCATGCAAAGCACGGTGTATCCCGTCATGGTAAGTCTCATCGGGACTGTGGCACGACAACTGTGTACAAAACTCCATCCCCTGGTCCAGCATCTCCCATATGAAATCCCATGGGCTCAACTCATTTCAGAAGCCCCCATGGGGTCCCATGTAACGTAGAATGGAATGGAGCGACTTCCCACGGAAGTTGCTGTTGGACCCCAGCACAGGTTTTGCCCCTGGCTCTTTGCATGGGAGATGACAAGGCCCGTCGGACGTCCCATGCGGATTTTGATGGGAATCTCGATCCATCGCATGGAAAGCACGGTGCACCCCATGAATAATCCCATGACAAGTCCCATGGGGACTGTGGGGAGACGCATGGGTACCAATATCTATCCCATGGACTGCCACCTCATGAAGTCCAATGGGCTTTATCACCCCATTTGGGACGTTCCATGGTGTCCCTTTAAACGTAAAATGGAATAGATCGACGTTCCAAGGGATTCGCTTTTGGGTGCCATAGCTACAGTAGTCTCCCGTAGCCCGCATCTGGCCGGCGATTACGGAGCTCTGATCGGCCGTTGGCCGATTTTTCATTGGGTTCTTCGTCGATGGAAGTCATGTTTCCGCGAGACGATGCAGCTGCAGCTTCTAGCTTTGCAGCTACTGGCAAACATAATGCGGGTGTGGCAGCACACGAGGCCGCATCAGCCTAGGCTTTGCACACGACTCATAGCAGTTCGTCAGGGACTCCGCCAGCTTCGCTTTTCAATTTTTACGAGACAGATACGCCAAACAGCGTCGAAGCTACGACAATGGGGACCGCAGTGCGCAAAAGAAACAAGGCGAACAAAAGTCAATTATTGCCGCGAATCACGTTTTGGCGCTTGGTTTGCGTTGCCCATAGTTGCACACCCATGGCGTCCGCCCCCTCACCGTCACCAGCCTCCTCGTAGAAAATAATCTCCTCCGCGGCACGGGCATAACTGACGACACGGTAAAGCTTCTGCGGGGGTATGTCATGCATGTAAAATGAAGGTTGCAGTCGCGCAGTCGGGGTAAGCTTACATGCAAGAGGAAACACGGGGTTGACCACCAGAAAACACTCAGCAAACCGGAGGGCGGCATGCAAGACCAACTGCAGTAATCATCGGTCAAAAACATTTTGCTACTTGCCAGACTCAGATACGTCAAGTGCAAGTTCTGCCCGTTCAGCAGACGATATTCAGCTGCGCTAATCAGATTCGCAGCGCGAGTGCTACGCCTGCCGCGCGTGCTGTAGCCGGAATGCGCAACGCGTCGTGTACGGCAAAGGTACCAACCCTAACCCACTATAAACAGCTCATGCGCGATTATTCCTCCCGACACAACGCACCGCAAGAAACCTGTTAGTTATTTCAATACACAATCACCTCCAGGGGCTTCAATCCAGGGAGGCCACAGAGGTTTTTCGCGTGTACTGGGGTCACTTTCCGGAGAACGTGGTAGTTGATGCCATGTCCACGCCTACTCTCCACCCGCCCCCACCCCCACTCTTCGCCGCTTTGCAGTCCGTGCGCGTTTTCGCTAGCCATGCCTTCAAGATGGCCGCGTGCTCCTTGTATCGAGCCAGCTTGACGGACAACGCTTCCTGTTGTCTCTCAAAATGCCGGGCCGCGGGCCGCCTCCCATTTCATGTCCCGGCCCAACACCCCAATCCCAGCTTCCTTAATATCCAAGGCTGTCTCGCTTGGCCCAGCACCCTTCTTCAGCCTGGCAAGTGGACCGGGCGAACAGAGACCATCAGGGATGCTCTCTGAAGAGAGGCAGATGGCCGTGAAACGTGCTAGGGAGACCCGACCACCAAAATTGGCGAACGAGACAACCTCCAAGCCAGACACCTGCTACGATAGAGGTGAGCCTGTTTTTATCTGTGGATCTTCGCTTTAGGTATCTTTGAACCTCACCCACCAATTGATCTTGAGTAAACTGAAAGTGCAATCCCGATGAACAAACACATGGCCTAGATATACAAAAAAAACGGATTGAAAAACGAGGAGTTTCCGACGATTTTGGGTTTCAGGAGCCCCGTCATTCAGAAACAAAAAAGCAAAAAAGTGCTACATCTGTCGTAGCACCCGTCTCCCAGCACCTTAAGTCAGGCTTCCCTCAAAGCTAGAATACGACGGTAGTCTGATCGAAGCTCATCGCCCGTGGCGCGGCATGCCCTATCGCCACAGATGCACGGACTCTTGCTCGCCGACATAGTGTAGTGCATGAAGTTTTCTATGTGTGTAGTGGATGGTTTGACTGAGCTGTTTGAAGGCCGCGTTCTCGTATGATTCGTTGGTTTTTATAATACCCCCCCTTATGCATTTGCATGCGACACCAGGCTAGGTACATGTGTGACCCAACAGCAGTTTGTTAATAGAGACTTTCGGGAGAAAAAATGAAAATAAAATTGAAAAATATCAGGGGCGGTTGCTCAGGGGCGGGGTTTGCTTCCAGGATTTTTAATTAGAAAGTATGAAGAAAAACAAATGATCAGGGGCTGTCCGCTGTGCTTTCCAGCGAGCTCGAACCGGAAGACCTGCGCTCGGATTGCAACGAGCTTTGAGCTTCGTGCCGATCTACCACGCACGGTGCTCCACTACCCGCCGCATTTCGCCTCGACCTGCCCCCTCCGCTTTCCAACCCCTGTATCACAATTGCCAGCCGTTGTCGCCGTCCTCCTTGCCGTCACCCAGCTCGAGGGGGCGTTGCTAGTTGTGTTGTGTTGCGTCGTGAACACAACATCCACCTCCTCCCCTGCTCGTCTTGCCTGCCTAGATTGAACCTGCTGTCCTGCTTTCACCGCCACAGTAGTGTATTACCTAGCGACGACTGGTTGGAGGAACTGGCACGCCCTGTTGCTCAACGCTTTGGCAGCGAGTGGGCGTCCGCCCCAGCAACCATCCTCGACGTGACCCAGCTTGACAGGCTGCTTGTCATACTTGTTTCTCTCCTACTCGTACGAGTATCATCATATATGTACCTTTCCTTGCTCGCTGCTGATGAGATCGTGCAACACTGTTTTTTTCGAAGCCACAGCGGCACCAAACCACTCCTGGTTCTAGGAGATGGCGCGCCCTATCGTCCTACACATTGACGGCGAGTCGGCGTTCGATTTTGTGGTGGTGCCGGCACCCTTATACCGCCTGTGCTCTGTTCCCTGACCATACGTAATTTATTGCAGTTTGTTGCTCAGAGCTGGCAGCCAATTTTGAAGCCTTTACCCCGAGCAAGGAGTTGGTCAGATGTTTTTTGTAGCGGTCAACTTATTTTATGCGGCGAGACTTCGACAGCCCCTGAGCAACATCATCCCCGATGCCCGACCATTTCATTTTTTTCAAATTTTCGTTTTCTGAAACTCGCTTATGTCGGCAGCAACAGTGTAGGATCCCCATAATATTGAAATCGGCTGGTTACGGAGGGTGTGTGTACCGCCGCCCGTGCCTGTGCTTTTTCTGTGGCTGCGCGCTAGTTGTGCTGGTTGATATTTTGCGCTGTCATCTGTCGAGATTGCTCGCCATGTGTGTGTGTTTTCGTCCCATTGGTTATGGGCGCCAGATGTTTGAACGCGCCACCAGCCGGGGTGACACAGGGTGAAGATAGACACAAAATATTTATCCCCACCTTTCCACCTGCGGTTCTTGCCTTAATTTTAAGTGCGAGAGGGGTTTGATGTCGAAATATGTTTACTCACGAATAAAGTATCGTTTTCCATGCTAATTGCGAAGTTTCACTCCCGAGAGATTCGAACCCGCAACCTATACAGCCTTCAGAAGGTTTACGAGGTTACCAACTGAGCCACTGCGGATGCCAGGATATATCTTGCTCGCTCTTTCGGGGTGTCTGTGTGCTTTGCGCCGTTATCCAAACTAAATCGATTTACGCGTCGTTTAGCGTGTTCGTATATTATTCTTCAATTTTTGAGTTGGCGTGGTTCGTCCATCGCCACACAATAAACGCGCCCAGCGAACAGAGAGCACCTAACGACGCAGGGGCGACTGCTGTTTCAACAACAGGACCCGCAGGTGTGTTTTTTGCTGTTAATGGTGGACTGTTCGTATATACGCGTGGCTGCGTGGCTGAAAATCAACTGCTGGTTTGTAACTACCTGGTATATTAATAAACGACTTTAGTGCAGCAGTGCTACTACTACAGTACGCGACATGTGTTAAGAATTTTTGGTAGTTAAGAATTTCAGGCTGAGTTTTTATGTAATTTTAGAATTTTAGAATTCACAGCCAAGCATTTGTGCTCAGCAAGGACGCTACTCTAAATCCTATATAATAGCCTATGAGAGCCTGTGCTCAACGTTGACATCACAGTAAGCCGCGAGCCTTAGCCAAAGTAGGAGGTTCTTAACGGCTGTCGCGTACTGTATTATACCACTGTAGTGAGTGTTAGGTTCGAGCCTTGACCCCATAACATGTACATCCTACATGTGTACAGCAAGCCCCGCCATGCACCGCCCCAACTCGGCTGAGTACCCCTAGCCCTCCATCGAGTGCGTTTGGCCGGCGCTGTCTTGGCGCCGATCGCCGCTCTAAGTGATGCTGCCTGGAGAATAACAGGTCAACCTCGTGTATATTGTTTTTGGAGGTTCGAAGGACTCCAGGTCGCGTTTTCTCATTCGTTTGTTTGCACACCAGGTATGTAACTTACCAGGCCGGTTGTGCGACCGACATAGCCCTCGTATTATGTTACCCTGGTATCACAGTGTGCATGTACACAGTCAGGCACCGCCGGAGTCTTGCCGCCCAGCCAGGCTTGAGCTGGTGAAGCCGCGCAATCAACAGGTACTACCTGGTACTGTTTTAGAACGCGGGTGGTACCAGTCTTGGCCAAACTGGATAAAACAGTCTAGAATAGACTAAAACATTTTTTATAGTACTACCAGGTATAAACAAGGTATATATTTCAAGCGGTAATACAGTACCGGCCCGATCATAAGAAAGCTCCTTTGAAGAAAGTCAGCCTGAGATTTGAAAAAACTATTCTGAAAGTGTCCAGCGTGGCCGGCGAGTGCCACACTAAATCCTATATATTACATAAGAAACTGTCATGCTCGCCTTTCAACTCAACATAACAAAGTCAGCCTGAGCCCGATTTCAGGTTTCTTATGATCGGGCCGGTACAGTATACGTAAATGGTGTGGTAAATGAGTTAATATTCGTCACGCAGTCGAGCATACGGGATACGTACATCATCAGTTCGAGTCTAGTTTTCTCAGGGCCAGTTGATCATTTACAAAACGAACCTTTTAGCTCGTTTAGGCGGGATATATGCAGGGTGTTACATAGCCCACACCCCTACATCACTGCTAGCAGACGCGCACGCCGTGCTTTGCCTGCCTCTTGTCGCGTTTGCTTCCAGACGGACTTGGCCTCGTCCCAGGACACCCCCCATATATACAAGACACAGCATAAGCAGATACCTGTAGGCGTTTTCATCTCGCACACTGATATGTGAGATCTATTCTATGGATAGCAGAGCGTAAATAATTCAGCGGAGAGACTCATCTCGTTTTTGCGACACAGCCAACATCATACGGCGAAGCACCACCTTGGCAGCCTCCGGCAGGGCAGCTGAGCGCCACCGACCATGTTAGTTCCTTCCCGTGATGCCATGGGGTATAGATACTACGAGCTGGCGGGCCGCTGCAGTGTCTATGGACCCTCCGTCCCTCTTTTTTTCGACCGGGGTATTTGCAAAAAAGAAAAATGTTATATTATTATACGATTCCTAACGTTTCTCGGAACGTATGAACGAGCGCGTATAATACGTTGAGTACTAGCTGTAAGTATACTGCTGTTTAGTAGGGAATGAGTAGTCCTCCCGCCCCCACGGCGGCAAGGCCAGGTTGAAGCAAGTAGCTACGGAAGGTTCCGGGAGCGTTGCATAGAACGGTAGAGCTGTGAGTCGGTACGACTTACCAACTAGTCATTAGTCGTACTAATAGTTAGTCGTTTCCTGGAGGTGCCGACTATCCGGCTTATTGGGTTTCCATACTTG
Source organism: Alaria marginata (assembly GCA_037833945.1). NCBI lineage: Eukaryota > Phaeophyceae > Laminariales > Alariaceae > Alaria > Alaria marginata. Next base: position 4,920 of record JBBMKB010019452.1, on the reverse strand, counting down.
CAAGAAGGCTGTTTCACGCGGCATGCATTTTTCTTTTGTGGGGCGGGGCCACCTCGGCCGGGGGGGGCTAATGTGGGCTCGCTCGGCTCGCCCGACTTTAGTCGGCAAGTCGGCTGGCCATCAGCTGCTTTCGCCAGCCGACTTGTCGACTAAAGTCAGTTCGTTGGCTAACGGCACCTACCGATTAGTTATTAGTCGTGAAATCCTGCCGACTCACAGCCTTTTAGAGCGGAATAAAAATATGGGTTGAGACAAAACCGTATGTATGCTCATTTTTTGGGTACACAGGAGCAGGACTATAAAACATCAATCAATGGATCAGCACCTCGAAGATGAGACAGGGACGGAAAAGTGACACGATATGCCGTTTGTCCACAGGTTTTCCAGACGCGCTGTACCACAATGACACACTGCTACACTGCACTGTAGCAACCGTGCACCATTTAGTTTCTGAGGTGTGATATCTCAATTGAGGGGCGCTATACCCCACCCAAAAAGCGTATTCATCGTAAGCTGAAAGTGCAATCCAACGGCCAGACCCATGGCCTAAGTTGAAAACATAACCACATTTCGAAACAAGAACGACGTTCCGACGATTTGGGTTAAGGGGCCCCTATATGTTTTGCCCTCGTTTTTCTGAATCGGGAAATGTCTCCAGTTCTTTAACGCCTCGTAAATGGACGGATCGCCCCCGATTTGACCCATTATTTCGCTATTAGCATGGGGTGGGCACAGCCCACGCTGGTGGTGCGGTGCCGACCCGCCGCGTGCTCTCTAGCGAACGCAGAGGGGTGGCGAGTGTACTGATCTGGAGCAGTATTTTGGGGAAAATTGGTTACCAAGGAAATCGGAATTTACAGGCCCAAACAATTCCGAAAACCGTCGCGGCCAAATCCCCGCCGGCTGGAAGTCAACCTTTTCGCAGGTTGCCTTTTGCTTGCCGGGACACATGCCACGATAGAGGTGCGCCCATTTTTTTCTGGGGTTCTTGACTTTAGGGCGCTCTGAACTTCACCCACCAACTGATTTTGAGAAAACTGAAAGTGCCACCCGATGAACAAACCCATGACCTAGGCATTAAAAAAAGATCGGACTGAAAAACTAGGAGTTTCCGACGATTTTGGGTTAAGGAGCCCCGTCATTTAGAAACAAAATAGCCAAAAAGTGCTACCTCTATCGTAGAACCCGTCCCGGACGCCTTCTCAACGAAGGGGGGCGATTCAGCCTGATCAAGGCAGGCGACGATCTCTCCTCGGTATGATGAGGTGACCTCTGCTACAAATCATAACGCCGCAACGGGGAAGAGGGTACATCATAACACTAGCCCACCCTGAAAGGCCGAATAGGCAGATGCATACGTAGAAAAACCAGGCAGGAACTAAACCCATCCGGAGAATTCAGAGATTGATCGAAGATGCTGCGCTTCACAACCCACTCCCACACCTCGAGCTTTCAACACGAAGTCTAGTTAAAGGCGCACGACGAAAATCAGGCAGCATAGTGCGAATACACCAGTACACGAAAGAAGGCATAAGAGCAAAGCTGATAAGACGTGTACGAAGGGGATCAGACAACAGAAGTCTTAATATTCTGATACGTGAAAGCAGGCAAGGAGGTAAAGCCGGCGAAACGAATATCAAGCGGATCAGACAACAACGTCCGAACATACTGGTACGCGACGAGGCAAATAACAAGCTAGATCACCGGAAAGCTGAAATAGAGGAGCGATGCTTGACAGACCGGTGTCGCTCAGATAAGTAGTAGCGGCATTATCTATGGCTAGTCAAGCGAAACACTGCTCGCCAAATGAAGATCCCAATAGAACACAAAAAACACACTACCTGATCCACGAAGGTACGAGGTAACTATCGCAAGGAAAAGGAAGAAATAAACTAAAGGGGTCAAGGTTGTTGAATACCTGGCGCGTACTTACGCGACGCAGCTCACCCAAATAGCGATAATAGGACCAGAAAGCCTTGGGGAAGGAAATAAGCAAAGGTTCGGTCACGCGATCGAGCGGGTAGAGCTTACGCGTGCGGGGTGCCGGCTTACAGTAATCGCGCAAGAATTGACCAAAGAAACATAGAAATTGCAGACATCGCCACGGTCTATACAAAAACACGCGGAAAGGCGGGACGCAAGCGGGCGGACCGAGCTGGCAGAAGGAGAATTCGGCAAACGGTTGTCAGGGCACGAACTTTACCACCTTGACGGTGTTGTGCATGCAAAAACGCGATTTTCCGAAGGGGATTACGAAGGCATTACAAGCGTTTCCCAATTTTCAGCAATTCAGAATCGTGGCAACCGATTTTAATGTAAGCAAGAGGTGGCACGACCTTGGAAATAGCGGACGGGAGGGAGCGATCATAGCACTCTTCCTGTTTAACAAGACGGCGATCCAGCACCGTAGAACCACAAACCCACACAACATCCCGAAAAATAGCTGAAAAATAGTAAGCCGAGTCTCGTTGAATATGCCTAAGAGACGAACGCTAGAATTAAGCGCAGCTACGCGGGCGTATCCAGGTCGCCGGAGCCGACTATTTCGGCCCCGCGGGAATCGTCGATGTTGAGCACAATATCGCGCATGGAGGAGCTTCGTTGATGTACCTCAAGATTCCAAGATCCGTGAACGACTCCGAACGTCTTAATATACCGAGCTGTAGATAGGGCGAGCTTGCCTGGTCCTGGGTTATCCAGAAAGCGATCGGACCAATTGACTGGTCAGTGGCGGCACTGGTTTAGACTAAACTAAAAGTGTAACCTGATGAACGCACCGATGGCCTCGCTAGACATGAAAAAAGAGCATATTGAAAACAAGCTCAACATTCCGACGATTTTGGGTGAATGAGCCTCGTCCTCCAGAAAACAAAAAGTCCCAAAAGGGCTATTTAAGCACCTAGTCTATCGTAGCACACGGCTATGGCCGTACTGGTGTGCATTTCAAGAGCCACCACCTTAAGAGAATTGCCGATGTAAGAGAGGTCTAAACGGCTTGGCACAAAACGGAGTAGAATCAAAAGAGGTCCTGGACAAAACTCCAAGATCCTCTTTTATATATAATATAGATAATATATACAATGAGCCTACTTTAGAGTGAAGTGGCGATCCAATCGATGGGCTCATTATTGGCACGAATAATGGAACGATCGATGATATCAAAATTTCTCGGAATTTGTATTGCAAGGAGCTCACTTCTTCTTTTCGCTCCCGAAGCCCCAGGAAGAGTAGAGTTGTGGTTGTCGACAGTGCGAGGCGTACGAGATGGCTGTGAAGCCGTCAGGGAATTCATAGACAGAACAGAGATGTTTCTCCTGGGGGATGTTATATTGACCCCGGGAGCGACCGATTCACCTACTCTACTTTCTCTACTTTCTCTACACTTCCCCTCTTTATTCTACATTTTCATCTGTATCTTCTATATATCTACTTCGTGTATACATGTACCCCTCCCACGCTACCACCATGAGGGCCCACCTGTGAACCTACCCCGACCGAGCCCCCACCCGTGGACGCATGTCAACACGCTAGCGTGAGTTGAGACTATCCCACCCACCAGGCAGTAGGATTAGTATTAGTAGTATAGTTGTGTACCCAGACCATTCACAGGTACTAACCCCGCGCAGAGTACTGTGTGTGTTCCGTTAGTCCTCTCAGTGCGGGGGGAAACACCAGACAGGCGAGACCTCCTGCCCGACGCAGGGAGCTTCATCCAATCCAATACCTATGATACATTCAATTATCCACTGTACCGTAGTGAGACAGAATATAACAGGAAAACCCTGAAGACTGGAGTTCCCCCCCACTACAACCCAGCATGCTCCTGATAAAAAAAAGGAAGCGAGAAACTATACCAAACACAAACATCTATTTTTCAGAATATTCATAAATGCACCTCGTACGCTTCTTTGGGCACCGACGACGAAAATATGTTGATGTCCTGCTGCATGTACCTGGTAAAAATGGTATGATGGTGCTACTTGCTAGGAGGTTGTATTAATGGAATACCAGGTATAGACGAACACCGATTCCGGGAAATTTCTTTGGTTCTTAGTCGTGACAGTTCCGTACAATAAATTGACTACTTACAAGTGGTGGTAGACGGAGGGGCGGCAGTCGAAGGGTTGATATGACGCCATGGCACAGTGGTCTGACCGACGCCATACTAATCGCTTGGTCCTGCGTTCGATACCCAGCTCGCGTTTATTTTAGACGAACCCGATTCCAGGAAATTTCTTTGGTTCTAAGTCGTGGCAGTTTGGTACTATACACAGTAGGGCTGTGGGTTGGCTGGAGTTCCCTGCAAATATTAGTTGGCTGCTTTGGCTGCTTTTAGCAAGCCAACTAGTCGACTAAAGTCAGGCTAGCCAAGCGAGCCAACAAAAGCTCCTCCCGGCCGGGAAGGCCCCGCTGGAGGTGCCCCCGGAGGGCCCACCGGAGGCAAAACTTACGCTATATGGCGTCATTTTAAACGAAAAACATATGATAAAACAGCCAAGTTTATCTCTGGTTTCGAGTAAAAAACAAGTGCGTTCTTAAGTTCGTCTCAGAGTATCGGGCGTACCAAAATTATGGGCACGCCGTCCTGGTGTGGGTCTCCCACTGCTGTTACGTTGTGTCGTACCGGTACATACACGTGCGGCAGGCAGTGCAGTAGTTCACCACCAGTAAAAGCAGAACACAAATAAAACAGGGCTTTTCACGGGTCATGAACCGATCCGCGGGTCGGATGAGGAGGTTTTCAAAAGCTCACGGGTCGGGTCGAGTCGAGTCGGTTAGGGCCAAGAGGTTTTGAAATATTACGGGTCGGGTCAGGCCGGGTCAAGAACTTCGCAATATCACGGGAGGGTCTGGTCGGGTCCGGTCGGGTCGGGTCGGGTCGGGTCGGGTCGGGTCGGGTCGGGTCGGGTCGGGTCGGGT
>JBBMKB010019341.1:0-17001 GCA_037833945.1 Alaria marginata | reverse complement strand
TGGACTGGTTTTTGTGTCCCACCGGAGAGCTGGTGGTGTTTTTGTTGCGGGCGATCGTGGTAAAACCTTCAGTCAGTGGACTTCTACGTCGACAGCTGTCGTTTATACATTTTTCATAATAAACAGCAGTCTTCTCTTTTTCTTGTGTTGTACCGCAACCGGAGCAACAGTTGGTACACGAGTAGTAGAGTGTTGTGAAAGACGCGCCCCAGCACAACATGAAAATCTATTTTTTAGTTCTGTTCTCCCCCCGGGAATTGGGTTTGGACCGTTCTTGTCTCCTCCTGTGGCATTTTCAAAGAGATTTCCGATGCTGCGGGAAGTTGCGCCTTGCTCAGCTGTTGGCTACGTTAGCCTCACGCCACCACGCCACCTTGAATCACTCACCACCATCCTCTCCACACCAAGCCCCCCTTCCTCGCCGATCAGCTTTCACCAGCCCACTCTATACTACTACAACGAAGCACAAGCAGCACTCTCCTTCGGTGAGGTTTCTTCTGACAATTGGCACTCATGACGCTGTGTTGCCCTACTGTACGCTATACGTACCACTTTTGCTTATTGGTAGCTTTGCGCTACGGCAGTATATAGCAGTAGCATCGTCAGTGACTTTGCGTTGCCCTAACACTGTTCAACACACCGCTACTACGGCGATGTGCCGCAGCTTGGGTTGCATGGTGTGAGACACAGCAGTATAATGGCATCAGTATAACGTCAAGTGTGATAGCATTGGTAACGTCAGTACTACTGCACCGCTGTACGCACTACTACGACGTACGAGCTGCTTCGGTTGCGTGCTCGCAGATACAGCCGTATAATATAATCTGCACAGGTAAAACAGAGCGACACGGTGTTTGTGTTACAGTATAATAGCATTTCGACGGAATTGTTCAAGGGCAGTCGTGGTTGGCGTTGATGGCGGACGGGGGATCCCCCCTGCCCATGGCGGTAGGCAATAACATAGTTGCAATACCCCCCCCCCCCAATGAGGCGATCTGGGTACTAGAATATCCCTATATTAAGCGATCGCTCTGCGCCACTGGGGGGTTGCGGAATTTTGACTCATAATCTCGAACGGATAAGGGGGCTTACCGCAATAAGGCGGTTATCATACTGCTCTGACGCGCCACGACCTTACTGGACGACCCCTGCAGCAGTGTAGCCCAAACCGTGTCATACCAAACAACAGTAGAATAATCTCGTGCCCAGGCGTCCCCCAGTAAAGCGGACGCGTTCTACGATAGAGGTAGCGTTTTTATTTTTTTGGATGACGGGGCTCCTATGACCCAAATTCGTCGGGGTGTCATTCTATTTTCGCAATTTGTTTTTTGTGTATAGATGGGCCACGGGTTTGCTCATCGGGTTACACTTTTAGTTTGCTCAAAGTCATTTGTTCGGTGAGGGTGCAGTGAGGAGCTCCAGAAACGAAATGGTGAACCTCTATCGTAGAATGTGTCAAGTGTTCATATCGCAATTGTATGCGCACAGCACACTGGAACAACCGATTGTTCTTGCATTATAAAAGAGCTGGCCAAATCCCGCAGAGGTAATATTTGTGTAGATTGACTGTAGTTGCGCCTTCCTCCCGAAGACACATGCTGACGCGTAAACGTGCACCATTTTTTTCTGGAGCTCTTCCCTTGAGGGGCTCTGCTCTGCACCTCTCACTCTAAAACACATTGTGAGCAAACTTTAAGTGCAATGGATCCGATTAACAAACCTGTGGCCAAAGCAGTACAAAAAACAATCATTCAGCAAAACCAAAACCAGAATGATATTTCCGACGAATTTAAACCAAAACCCGAATGATATTCCGACGATTCTGGGTTAAGGAGTGCCCCGTCATATCCAGAAATGTTTCTGCCCCAAACGTGCTAAACGTTTGGTACACCTCTATCGTAGCACGCGTCCGAACATGAAAACAAAATAGTAGTGGGTGTATTTACAAGCACGGCTTGAACTGTAGTCAGTTGAAATAGACTGAGACTATGCGTTGAGGAGAGTCCGCTCCCTGTTCACGTGCTGCCTACTCCCGTCCGCAGTGATCGCAGATGCAGGAACGTAGGTTTGGGCGGGTCTTGGGTATAGGGGGCTCCATAAGCAGGGCGTATACACCAGCGGTGGGCACAAATCTGCGGTCTTGCGCTCAGCACACATTCCGAATATCCTTTGCTCGAGCTACCCGTTTTGTTCCAGACCACTTTATATGTACGAGTAGCCGTACTTATTAAGACGAATCCACATTTGAACTATGATCATATACCTGGTACCAGGTGCGTGGAGCAGTGAAGGTCCCTCGATAGTGCCGGTTGAGTAGTGCCGGTTGCTTCCTAAAATAGTGCCTGTGGAACCACCTGCCATAGATGAGAATATAACCAGTCGTGGCAGTATGCGGAGTAGTGCCGGTTTCCGCTATGGTACCGGTATTTCCGGCTGCCACATACCGGCCTTATGGAAACACCTCTACACTGTACCTTGATTTTTGTTTTGGTTTTACTGCGGTCTCTTGCTGTTGTGCTGACTGCCGACCCACCCCCTGCACCCTGCGCATGAACCGCAGAACAATGTTCGCGAACGTCTCCCTGGTTCTTCTCTTCCTGGCGACTGGCATCCCCGGCCTGTGCCGAGCCGCCGCCAACGCGCCCAGCAGGAGCCTCCGCGGCAACGACAAAGGCGATGTAGACGTCCCACGCCTTGATCTCCGCCAACAGTTTGACAACGAGGACTTCGTTTTTGACCTCCAGGGCGCCGAGCCCGAAATTGAAGGCGATGCGGGCACGGTCAAGGTGGCAAATCTAGGCAACGTGCCGGTCCTCTCCGGGGAAGGGGTGTCATACGCCCTTGTAGAGATCGAGCCCTGCGGCTTGAACCTACCGCACCATCACCCCCGTGCAGCAGAGTTCGGCTACATCGTCAAGTCCGAGTCGTCGACCTCGGTGCGCCACGCGTTCATCGAAGAAAACACCGGGCGTCTTATCATGAACGACATCGGCGAGGGACAGGTTGCCTTGGTGCCGGCCGGTTTGGTCCACTTCGTGCAGAACATGGGGTGTGAACCCGCGACGTTTCTGGCCGCATTCAGCAGCTCGGACCCCGGAGTGGTCACAACCACTACACAGGTGAGACGCCAATCAGTAAGGTGGTTGCTTGTTTTCCCGAGAGATGCAATCGTGTGGTCTTACAGTAGTTCGTGTGAAGCGAAGGCTACACATATAGAGTAGTCGTTGTCCAGGCTGTTTTTACGCGGCCGGCTATGTTTTATCTATATTTCGATGCCGCACAGTTGACAAATTGCCTAGTTATCCGTATTTGTTATTATAACCGTGTTGTGCGTGACAGGTGGTGCTCTATCTGAAGCTTGACCATACGGTAGCCGAACTGGTTTTTTGCCTCGTGTATTCAGCAGCGTAGAAGGCCCGAATCGTTGTGAGTCATTCTTCCGTCGATTCATGAAATACTAACCCGTGCTCGTGCTCGATTGTCTTTACGTCGTTTGTACCCCGGTCATTTATTGTCATTCCTGCAGGGAATCGCGTTGCTCCCTGAAGGAACCATCCAAGCCACGCTTGCACTCGGTGGCGACGAGGCCAAAAAGCTGGTCGCGGGACTTCCAATGGGTGTCGTGGAAGGCGAACAGCAGTGCCTCAAACGTTGCGGTCTGAACTACTAAACATAACATGCCATGATAGAGTAAAATACGTTCAAAGTACTGCATGTACAGTAGTACGGCATGTTTTGTCGATTACATGTCCTGGAAACGAAGTCGTGGAGAGTCTGTGTGGTGGCCGTTAACCAAGGCTGCGGTACGGGAGTCATTTTTAGAGCTACCCTATGTAGGTTGACGAAGACCATATAGGGCAGGGGTGGTATTGATGGTGGCAAAGCAAAGGAATATGTTTCGCACTGTTTCGATTGTGGCGCCGATGGCGTGGGCAGTTTGAAGGCCGAAGTGCTGGATTCTACTGTAGTGATGTACATAATATGTGATGGGTAAGTGTGGAGTAAGCAGCGAAGAAAGTAAGACAACTATCTGTTTTGACTGGATATGTTGTAGGCAAACCGTTGGGTTGTTCAATAAAGTAGTACGACACACGTTCAGCCCCTTAGTATAGTACATGTAACCATACTTGCTGCACAGGGTTTTTGCCAATAAGGCGCACACCAGGGAAAGCGCAGTTTAGTCCTTGCGTGACGAGTGAGTGTCATTGACCTCCATTGTGTAGAAGCCAGAGCATTGTACAAGTAGTTCGGATGTTTGCGTCACTTGTTGCAGTGCTGCAAGCCCATTTGAGATAGAAGGTAGGGTAATGTGATTGCGCTATTTCTTTCCTTCCAGTAAATGATGAGTTCTGACTTAGGCTACGGTAGCAGGACCACGGTTAGGGCCTTGTTTTTCGCCGGCTTGGGGCCACTCGCCTTAGTCGCCGTGTAAAACCTCGAGTTTACGACAAGGAGTGCTGATTCTCACGTGGCTTGTTGCAGCAGTGTCAAAAGCTTGTCCAGGATAGAAGGCAGGGTTAAGTAGTTGTTTTTCCATTTCCGTAACGAAAATGTTGTTTCTTGACCAAGGGTACGTACGGTAAGAAGACCATTTTTAGGGCCTCGATTTTCTATGGCTTGGATGCCCTCTAGCGACTGGTTTCTTTATTGCCATACAGGCTTGAGCTTGTACGGTTTTTTTTCAGGAGACGCGCCTTAAAGGTTGGCAACCGCAATGTAACATTGGATATTGACCAATGTATTCATGTACTGTAACAACGTCTGTTGATCAATTGGTCTGGTGAGAGTGGAATGCTCTTGTGGCATTTTGAGCTGTATCGGGGTAGTTAGTGCTAGTAGTAAACGAGTCGTGCTCCAACGTTGCTTTAGCACAGCGGAAGCGCTCTTGACTATTGTGTACATAAACGAAGAACTTCGGTGTTCTTTCCCAATAAAGTCGAAGCATAATATTCTCAGAAAAATAAGTGGAAACTATGTCAACATGCTTCATACGGAGATCCCCGCGGCCCTTTGCTAAAAGGAGGTACGTCCTGCACGTATCCAGGTGGTAACTGGACGAGTTGGGTCCTATGCAGACTTGCTGAACCCACGCCGTATGAAAATGTGGTATGTCCCGTACGATCCAGTCAACATATTGAGCTGGTTCCTTTTCAGAAAGGGGCATTGTACGGACGTCATACAGCTCGCGGACTGTTGCTGAAATCAACGCCGCAACTGACAACTTGGTGGCAAATCGTTACACCTCCGAGGTTCAGAGCTGTCGTGTGCTATCGTTCGATTCACCGTAGCCAATAAACCCGCAGCAGGCCTGACACATGCTACGATAGAGGTGCGTCCGTGTTTTTCTTGGGTTCTTCACTTTAGGGAGCCCTGGACCTCACCCACCAACTGATTTTAGAGTAAACTGAAAGTTCCACCCGGTGAATAAACCCATGTGGCCTAGGTGTACAGACAAATCTAGTGTTAAGGAGCCCCGTCATTCAGAAACAAAAAAGCCAAACACGCGCTACCTCTATCGTAGAACCTTTCGCCTCATGTGAGCGTATTAAACAGCGGCCCACCGCCTTGCGAGCGTCAGCTGTCGGTTGGGATCCTGCTGCGTCGTTCGGTCGAGATTCCTCACGTGACAAGAGCTCGTTCGCCCTGGACACATTTTACGGTAGAGGTTCACCATATTTTTCCTGAAGCCCCTCACTTGAGGAACTCTATACCCTCACCGAAAAAACGATTTTGAGCAAACTGAAAGTGCATTTCGATTAACAAACCCGTGGCCCATCTATACCAAAAAAGTATATTGCAAAAATATATTGGCATTCCGATGATTTTGGGTTAAGGAGCCCCGTCATCCAGAAAATAAAAACGCCAAAAAGTGCTACCTCTATCGTAGAACACGTCCCTGACGAAATGTAAAGCATGAAACGCCCAGGCTGGACCTAACAGATACACGCACCCTGTTCATCCCCAACATGCTGAAACAATGGGCCCCGCGCACCACTAAGTTATTGCCCGCCTCAACGCGTGACGGGCTATGCACTTGGAGTGTGTGAACATGCGTGCAACATATGTGGGGCAGGGGATTGATGCCGTTTGTCTTGGAGGCCGTCGTTTGGATGTGCCCGGCGTATCAGTGCTTTCTTACAACGCGGCATGCGATGGCATGGCGTACATGCGTCAGCCACAACCGTAGGTACAGTGACTCTACACCGGCATCAACAACACGAGAAGCGTTACAGCTCACCGGAAAGTGAAAGCGAGGCAAGCGCGGCGTAATATACTCGCCGCGAGAAAATTTAGCTAGAACATCTACCCCTTGCGAAATCCGACTTTAACTGTTTTGGCCAAAATATGTGCCACTAATAAAATTCGATTTCGACTGCTTCGGCTAGCGGTGGGGGTAAGAGTCAGGGCTAAAGCCAAGCACCGCCCCGTCGCCCTAATACCTCGCCGGTTATTGTTGACGACCGTGGGTGTCTCGCGCCTGCACGACTTTGGCATATTGGCCTTGAACGACATACCCCTAGGGGTCCATGTTGTATACATTCCTTTCTTGTACGGCAAGACAACTTTCACATCGCCGTTCTCGCCCCCTATGTCTTGACTGTACAGTGTGGTTTGGTGTATTCGAGCCAATCTTGTACTTCACCTTTCCCGACGATACCACTTGATTTGTGATAATCCCTGCAATATCACCCCGAGTGAGGATGGTTCTGGGGCCCTCGTTCCTATTTGGTACCAACATTCTGACCCTGATTACCGACACAGACATGCCTCATTCTCTCTAACAATAAACGTCACTTTCTCTGCTATCTTTTGTATTGTACGTTTACAGACAAACCTATCCTTTGTGATAATCCCTGCAATATCACCCCTAGTGAGGATGGTTCCTTGTTAAACAGGAGTCTACTGGGAGGATGACGCCTACGTGTTAGAGCAGTATGTAGTGGTCTCCGCCCGTCCCCGTGATATTGTCAATTCTCCACCCAGGGACTTGGGAAAGGTTGGCTGTTTGTTTGATGTGAAATGCGACCGAGAATAGTGCAATACAGTCGACGCCAAAATATGTTATGTTAGCTACCTCGGTCCCGTTCGGTCCCGTTACATTGACACCGTAACCTATGGCGCTGCACAACAATATGACGACCAGGCGACCCCAGGCGATTGGGGTGTTCCCGAGGTCCGAAACAATGTTCCAGCAACCCCAACGGACGAATACTCGAGCGACCGCAGACATAATGCTCCGGCAGTGTCATGCGGTATCGGTTCAGCGACCACATAATAAATGATGCTCCGGCAGTCCCAAATGACGATGCTACAGAGATCCCATGAATATGTTTCGGCAACCTTAAGTGATGATTGTGCTCCAAATCAAGACGATAAATTATCCGCCGGCTATCTCGCAAGAACTACACGGTGGCCCGATCCCGAAACACGCGTCTCCAGCGACCCAGCGTGTCTCTTGCGTTGACTCCGGAAGATTCGTCAGTTCAAAGGGAACCGCCCTATAGTGATTTCGAAAGAAGCGATCTCATCAATCCCAAGCCACTACGTTCTCAGCGATCACGTGAAATATCTTCCTGGTGAATTCGCATGACATTAAATCACAGTGATGCCGGTGTGCCACCAGCCCGTTGTGTAAATGGTGCTCAATGGCACGCGGTTCAAATAGTGAGCTCCGGCTAATTCGTTCGTGTTTGGTACCGTTGATGTGACCAAAATGCCGTTCGTGTTGAAACATTCCATGTATGGCCGGTTTTTCTCGAACGCACATAGTAGCGGCGCTTACAACAGTAGTAGTATCCGCAACCAATCGTAAGGAGTTCCGCGCAATCCGAAGTTGGAAATACGCACAACCAATATTCACCCAGTAGCACCTATGTTTTGTTGCCGACGGGTTCCACGATGGAGGTACAGTAGCACGCTTTGTTTTTTTTCTGAATGGCGGGGCTCGTGAACCCGAAATTGTCGGAAACTCCTTGTTTTTCAGTCCGAATGTTTTGTACACCTAGGCCACATGGGTTTGTTCATCGGGTTGCACTTTCAGTTTACTCAAAACCAGCTTTATCGTGGATGAGGTTTAGGGCGCACTAAAGCGAGGATCCCCAGAAAACAACCGGCGCACCTCTATCGTAGCATGTGTCCACCGCGGTGGACGATATAAGTAGAGGTAATATGTTGTGCCTGCGGAGTGACCAGCCTGGCACGGGGAACAAACGCAACCGGCAAGCGTGCAAGCGCCGGTGGTGCTGCAGGGAGTGCCGACAAGGGTGAGAGCGTGTCCGATATGCACTATAACCACCGAGACAACAGTCAGCGATGCCTGCTGGGTCAGCGGGTATAGTGTGTACCTGGAAAAACTGAACTATATTGTTCAGTCAGCGCTGACAGTGGCTATATTGTGCATCTAACAACGTGATAACGCGATGCATGATTGAGCGGACTGCTAGTTCAGTGACTGGGGTGCGTATCCAACAGTGTGGACACGCGATGCACGATTGAAGCAGAACCAGCAAGTCAACCCTTATTGCCTGAATTGCACGCCAACTTGTTTATTTAGTCTCCATGCTTGTTCTTTAGTGGGTATGTCTTTTTTTTTATGTGTCGGCGGATTACATCATTGGAGGTGATATATTGATTGCAAGAAACAAGACAACATAATCCTACACCCCCCTCCGCCTACTCGATGTCTGCCTGGTCGGTGAGATCCCGACGTGCTCCGTCCAGGCAAATGTAGGGATGCGAGGATCTATGATCTTACGTCTACGGCTACGACCGAAAGGAGTATACCCCCCCCTCCGCCTATTCGGCCGATCCCTCTCCTTCCTTGTTCAAAATTTTGATGTGCAGGGACAAACCTCATCCAATTCAGCTAAACCCACTTACGGCGGGAAAACCATTTGTCGAGTATGGTACAACCCCGGACACAACGACCTTCTGCAAGCAATAGAAAAACACGATCCTGCACATATGGGCGTCCATGGGGCTCCCGTGGGGTTCCGTGGGACTCCATGGGCTCCCACAGAAGGCGCCCAACCATTCCGCCCAGAATCAATGCCAAAAAGGTGTACCACACCCCAGTTTGACGCGATTCGGGGCCCTCAACCGATTGGCTGGAGATGTCGGCATGGTTGGGCGTGTTGGGTTTTTGCTGAGGTACGCCAGACACTCCATATAGGAGAACCTACATTGTCGTTCGTTGCCAGCCAATTGGCTGCATGAACTTCAGCCCACAAACAAGTATGCTGTGTGGAAAGCTAGTGCTTTTGGGAAGAATGGAAAGCAAATCGAGGACGGTGGTCGCGGCCTACTCATGACAGTGACAGCTCTACAGACACGTTACAAACACTGACAGCTGTTTGTTGTAGCTCTGCATACTCCGCGCGCGGAGTTTAACGGCACTTTACACTGTTGCGCCTCTGACTCGCGTACAAAGAACAACATCATCAAACAGCACAGCTCGGCGGCGGCAGCAGCAGAAAACTTTCAAATCGTCGGGATACAGCACTACACCTTTAAAAACAAATGAATGTGTTTACGTTAATTTTCCTCGCGGTATTCGCCGAGGTCCGGTCCTCGATTGATAAAAATAACAGTTTTTACGGTAGGTATTCGCCGAGGTCCCATCTTCGATTGATATAAACCCAGTTACCACATACGTTTGTTGAAGGCATGCTGGCCTTTCGACCCGGTCAGAACACCCTCTCATGCAGCTACCATGTACTCTGCCTCAATGTCCTGTTGATTTTCGCCGACGCCATGGTCTCTGGCCCGAGATTCAACGGTCGAACTCGGTGGTTGCGCAAGTTCTGACCCTCTCCTAAAAACACAAAATGCTGACGAATGTATTAGTTTGCACGCGGAAAACATTGTCGCTCTAGCGATTTGGTCAACGTCCACGATATTGTCGAGCGAGATCTGCATGTAGCTGACGTTGGCCAATGTCGGAAATTAACCCACTGCCGCAGATTGTGGCGGTGGCCGAGAGGTATATCTCTTGTTGCGCGAGTATTGAGCTTGCGTCCCGTGCGTTGGCTGTAATAACGCGAGCCTACGCAGTAATGTATCGTCGACGAGCGCATACCAAACAAATCAGAGCAACTACTTGTGCAATCTTGTGAACACATCATAGGACGAGCTAGCGAATTCACGAGCGGTTTGGACAATTTTAGAGGAGGCTGTCGGTGCAGCTAGTGCCATCAAACAAACTCCACAAATATGCCACACCCACATAGTGGGTTAGCGGCGGCGTGCTGGTGGACAATTCGTCCAAATATTACCCAAGAAGAAAAGCGATACCTGGTACCTTGTGGAAATATATTAAATGGTCTGGCAGGCCCTGGCCAATCGAGAAGATGTGCAGTGAGCCCAACGGGTGAACTCGAAACTACAAAGCTTCACGGAACCTTACTTCAACTTGTACCAAGATATCCTCACAGGTGCTACATATCTATCGCAACGAGTGCGTTTTGCTCCCAACTTGGTCGTACCACGTGTACAGTCAACTACGTGTTACTACGACTGGTTCGGACGACATATACAAATACAAGCACACGTATTACTCATAGTCCGTATCACGTACGCATGCAAGTACGTATGTACGTCTTCAACCGGTCCGTACCGCAACAGAAGTACGTATTCCTGAAACTTTGTCCATACTTTTTCTTATTCACAAATCCGCAACAAATCCACTGCTCCGTGCCACGTACGTAGGTACGCAATACTGCCGCTTTTCTTCGCAAGACTCGTTGAGTTATTGTGTTTCCTTCGTTAGTTGTGATATCGTTCTTGACACATGAAACTGTCATCTACCGACGATACTAACAACCTCGACCAGCACGCTGCATGCTATACAGAGTGTTTCGACGCGGCCGCTTGACGGCACCTCCTAAACTACCTCTCCGAGCTATGATCCCCCGGTATCCAACAGCTTATGCCACGGGCAATGAAGGCGAGTCTGTGGTACCAACAAGACTGCGGGCTCTGTACATATTACGGGCAACACAACGTGCGCCTTACCAAGATTGGACCAAGCTCGGGTATGTGCAGTGGTCACGAATGGGACTTAGGTATACTTCACAGGCGAAACGCCTTAATAATCAACCTATACGCAAAATGTTCTACATTAATTTATGTAATGTTGCTGTGAGGACATGTACTACAGCACCTTCTTAACGGAACGGCATGGTGCCCCCCCTTCTACACTGGAGCGCTTCCGCAGGCTGTGAAGACAACGTCGGAGCGCAACACACTTGCTTATTCTCGAAGAGTGCTAAGACGACAACGCTCGAACACCACGAAGGTATTACACCGCAAACGGGGTTCGAAAGTCGTCGAATCAATGGATCAAGATCCAACATTACATTACAATACCCATAAACCAACCAACAAACCAGCAACTCAAACTCCTCCCCACAACCCACTCGGCGTTTTCTGGTACTCGGGGACATAATTACATCGGGAAACCACAACCAACCGAAGGATATATCAAAACCTGCACCGAGATCAACGCCGCAGCCCAGAACCAAACAGACAAACCTACTGCTCGGCAACTGAACATGCGCGCAGTGCAGTGTAGAAGGGGACCCGTCGACTCGTATCGAACCCGTGTCACGCCGCAACGCTTGAGCTGGGAAGGCTTGATATCGACCACTTTCGGGTTGAGCTTACAGCCGATAAGACTAAGTTTACAGAATATTACACGGTCAAAAGCTTCGAAGCAACAACAAACTAGTTCCATATCAGAGGCATACCAGCAATACCTTATGCCCCCACCAACAGAAAGAGACAGACGCGCATGAAGCCGTAACATTCTCCCCGCAGATTTGTACATATACACCGGCACCCCTGTCAGGTATATAGCCACACTACTTCGTATACCGGTAGGGCAAGGTGTTTTGGTCAAACTTATGGTTCGCGTTGTCAGGTTAGCCCTTGAGTTCTAGGCGCCCTCCTTCCATATTGACCCAAGCCTTGTCATCAGTGCTGTAGAAAGAAGGTCAGACGCGCAAAAGCAGAAAAGGGATCGATGCAAATAGTGAGAACAGGGATCGATGAAAATAATGAGAACGATACTGTACGCATTGCGGTCTACGCGTGGGTTCTCGTTTGAGGTAGGGGGCGGCCCACTACGGCACCAATCAAAACATCAAACTCATGTGCTGAGCTGCCTGATGGTGGGAGCCTCGCCATCTATTCCTGCTTCCTCCGCCATGACCGTCAGCGAGATAATTCGTATTTTGCCAACGCGTGAATAATGAGTGCAAATACGCATTTTGGCGGGCCACAAACTGGCAATGTAGACAGTAGTAGGATATTGTGATTTTCGAACGTTGGAACAACACGCCAGCAGCAATTTACCCTCGACAACCCGCAGTAGAGATCAATATTCTGTACAGAAATGTTTCGTGAAACTTGACACCGACGCGGCCGTGCACAGCCGATAAGCTCGGAAACACCTAAACCTGACACATAAAAATGGACTTTCCCTCACCGAGTTGCAGCAGCACAGGCCACTCGTGCACCCGGAGTAGTCGCACACGATCGAGTGGGCGTCGTCGACAAGGGTGTACTTGTTGGGGCACTTGTAGGAGTCGCAGTACACGTCTTTGTCTGCGAGAAGCGGAATCAAGTTCGGTTCAAAGATCAGTTAGACAAAGCGTCAGATCACGTGATATGCGTGCAGAGTATGTAGTGCATCTCTTTTACCTGTAGACTATACGATCGGTCGTGCACGGTCGAAGTCTGTGATGCAATTGTCTAAGACGATACTTTTGGGAACGACGAAAACCTGATTTCGACGAGGACTCACCGTGTTCACAGCACTTGTCGTCGGTACACCCGGAGTGGTCGCACTTCATACCGTCAGCGCCGTAAACATGGTCGTACTTGTCGGGGCACTTGTAGGAGTCGCAGTACACATCTGTGTCTGGACGGAGCGGAACCAAAGCGATTTTGGGGGTGAGTTAAGACTTCAGCAATCGCATGGTAACTGCAGACTTTCAGCGATTGGATGGTAACTGCAGGATTCGATTTCCGTTTCTTATACCTCCACTGCAATTGGTCGTGTTATCATAATGTGCGACGCGATTGCCAAAGACACATTTAATGACGATAACAACCAGATTACAACTCACCGCATTCACAGCACTTGTAGGTTGTGCACCCGGAGTAATCGCACTTCACGGAGTCGGCATCGTCCACCTGGTAGTACTTGTCGGGGCACTTGTAGGAGTCGCAGTACTCGTGTTTCTCTGCGCGGAGCGGAAAACACGTGTGTAAGGGGTGAGTTAGAGTGTGTCAACCGCATCGTAACCGCCGTATCCGTTTTCAATGCATTTTGTCTGTACTGCGGTCGGTCGTGCGGTATTCAACACATTTGATGTGTGTCGGAACAAGGCATTTTTAAGGTTGATCGAAATCATTTTTCGATTGAGACTCACTCTCGCAGCACTTGTCTTTGGTGCAGCCGGAGTAGTCGCACATCATGCTGTCAGCGCCGTACACGTGATCGTACTTGTCGGGGCACTTGTAGGAGTCGCAGTACACATCTTCGGCGAGGAACGGCAACAGAGGTGGTACGGAGATGGGTTAAACTGTGTCAATCGCATGCTACGAGCGGAGGGTATATTGCATCGCCTTTTCATCGCCGAAATAATAAACACTTAAATGATCATCTTCGTTCTTCTAATAGTGGAGCTACACCAGTTGAAACAGCAACAGTGCTCATCATGTGGATAGGAGTACACACAGCCATACGAAGTTCATCTCAATCTGTGGCATATTTAGACCGTATAAAAACTATTAAAACGTACCAAAACAATGAAACGAAAGCTGTAAACGTTTTTCCGGTCGAGAATGTACGCCTACAAGTAAGACAGGTCGAACTGTAACCGCTGGAACACTGGATGGATTCAAATATTATACATTCTTACGCGTGTAGCGAGATCAAAGTTGGCCGGAGAAGATTCACACTGTGACAATCGCATGGTCACCGCGGCAAGCAGTTCCCATCGCTTGTACCTGTACTGCGGTCGCTCGCGCTAACGTTTAGAGTACGTGGCGCCATTGTCAAAGAAAACACTTTGATGAACGATCACAATCCGATTTCGGCTGAGACTCACCGTGTTCGCAGCACTTGTCTTTCGTGCACCCGGAGTAGTCGCACATTACGCTGTCGGCGCCGTACACATGGTCGTACTTATCGGGGCACTTGTAGGAGTCGCAGTATACCTCTACTTCTGCGCGGAGTGGAATCACATGGTTTGAAGATAGATGCGTTTAGACCGCGACAGTTGCATATGGTAATCGCCTCATTATGCGTTTTCTATCATTGGCACCTAGACTGCAATCGGTCGTGCTCTTTATCAAGAGTATGTGAGTGTAGAAATCATACATTTTTTTTAATGATCACAAGCCGACGACGGTTCACACTCACTGTCACAGCACTTGTCGGTGGTGCACCCGGAGTAGTCGCACATCATGGTGTCAGCGCCGTACGCCGGGGTGTAGTAGTCGGGGCACTTGTAGGAGTCGCAGTACACATACTCTGCGCGGAACGGAATCAAAGCCGTTTGAAAACGAATTAGACTCGTCACAGTCCCATGGTCGCCGCGGCATGTGTTTTTTATTCGAGTGTACCCTTACTGGGATCGGTCGTAACACCTGCTTGAGTACGTTGCGCGATTGTCAAGTTGTCACTAGTGGACGGCCACAAGGCGGGTGCTACGATAGATGTAGGACGTTTTTTTTTTTTTTCATTTCTGAATGACGGGGCTCGTTAACCCAAATTCGTCGGAAAACTCCTTGTTTTCCAGCCTTATTTGTTTGTGTACCTGGGCCATGGGTTTGGTCGTCGGGATTAACTTTCAGCTTACTCAGAACCAATTGATGGGTGAGGTTCAGAGCGCCCTAAAGTGAGGGTCATCAGAACAAAACGGGCGGACATATATTGCAGCATGTATCACAACCCGAATGTGTTTTGGACTCACCGTCGCAGCACTTGTCGGTGGTGCACCCGGAGTAGTCGCACACGATCTTGTCACCGCCGTATACCGGGTTGTACTTGTCGGGGCACTTGTAGGAGTCGCAGTACTCGTCGTGCTCTGCGCGGAACGGGATCAATTTCGTTTGAAGATGAGTAAATGTGTCAGTCGCGCGTTAGGCATAGAGATGTAGTGCATCGCAGACCAAGGCGACGACGGGGGGGGGTCACGTTGAGGGCCTGACTATGTAGCTGGGCGAAGTCACTTACGCGAGGGCCTAACCTACTTATTTGCAGTTCTTAAGGTCTGGGCTAATTGGCTTCGTGATATGCCCCGCCACAATACTATTTGGTTGACAGCTCCAACAACATATTCCCAAGCGCCCCTTATATAGTTAGGTAGAGAGCCATTTGTGTAATTGGCCTAACTTCGGTGGGAAAAAACGGGTTTGCCCCCCTTCCGTAGCTTATATCCGCGTTAGCATCGGTGAAGAAAGCGTGAGGACGACGTAGTTATCACAACCATCGTACTCGTGTGCCCGAAGGACGAGCAACAGTAGAACATATATAAGCTGAAGCAGCAACAACGCTCGTCGTACGGATAGGACTGCAGCAGCAATACATATGTGACCACACTCTGCGGCTATCTACGCCGCCAGTGGTGTCACTTAAATACATTGTATCGAGAAGTAGCAAATGTATCAAGGCTTCGAACGGTTGCTCGTGCGAGCACTTATTACGCCTACGAGTATGATATATCGAACTGCATCTGTCCGAGCATTTCATCGTGTCCGTAGTATTCCTCTTCTTCTGTGCGGAGCGAAACCACATACTTTTTAAGGTGACTTAAGACTTTGTCGGTCGAATGTTAACTGCAGCATGTGTTTCTGTCGAATATACTTGGACTGCTGTCAGTCATGGATCTGTCAGAATATGTGTCACGCATTTGTAAAAAAGGAGACACATGTGAGGACGATCTGAGACTCACTTTCACAGCACGTGTATTTCGTGCACCCGGAGTAGTCGCACTTAATTTTGTCAGCGCCGTACATCTGGTCGTACTTGTCGGGGCACTTGTAGGAGTCGCAGTACACGTGTTCTTCTGCGCGGGAGAGGAAAACCCGTTGTGTAAAGACGACTTAGAATGTATCAATTGCATGGTAACCGCGGTATGAGTTTTCCATTGCGTTTATCAGAAAATCGATCGGTCGCGCTATATTCAAGAGCGTGTGAGGCGATCGTCCAATAAGACACTTTTGAGAGCGTCCATAACCCGATGATGACTTAGACTCACTCTCGCAGCACTTGGCTTTGGTGCACCCGGAGTAATCGCACTTGACGGAGTCGGCATCGTCCACCTGGTCGTACTTGTCGGGGCACTTGTAGGAGTCGCAGTACTCGTGTTTCTCTGCGGACAGGAATACGCAATGTGTGAAAACCATGTAGACTGTTTCGATCGCACTGTAACGGAAGGCAAACATTTTCCAGCGCTTGTGCAAGAACTGCGATCGGTCGTGCTATCATCAGAGTATAAGGATTGAGTGTCCAATGGGACCCTTTAGAGAATGATCACAACACCAACACGATTGGCACTCACTCTCACAGCACTTGGTTTTAGTGCAGCCGGAGTAGTCACACTTGACGGAGTCGGCGTAGTCCACCTGGTCGTACTTGTCGGGGCACTTGTAGGAGTCGCAGTACTCGTGTTTCTCTGCGAGGACAGGGATGCACATTGCGTAAAGATGAGTTATACTGTGTCAATCGCGTGGTTAAACTAATGCAAACATTTTCCATCGCTTGTGCTGAACCTGCTATCGGTCGTGCTATCATCAGAGTATGCCACGCGATTATCAAATAGGACCCTTTTGAGAACAACCACAACCCGAACACGATTGGCACTCACTCTCACAGCACTTGTTTTTGGTGCAGCCGGAGTAGTCACACTTCACGGAGTCGGCATCGTCCACGTGGTCGTACTTGTCGGGGCACTTGTAGGAGTCGCAGTACTCGTATTTCTCTGCGCG
>JBBMKB010019230.1:0-17012 GCA_037833945.1 Alaria marginata | reverse complement strand
GGAACACCCAGGAGTAGACGAAGAGGTCGGGGTGCAATCAAATAGTCGGTATGGGTCTGGTATTGTGGGGGCACGGGGAGGGGGGGTCCGTTGTACGGGTGGAAGAGGGTTCTTGATAACCCAATCGTCACTCAACTCACTACCCGAATAGTAGTCCAAATCATCTTTCAAAACATCATACGTTTTTGAGATGTGTGACACGCGTCCCGTCTCATTAGTCCTGATATTAATCAGGTTCGGAAAAAGATTATGACGCCCGAGGTTTTAGAGAGTGTTTGATTTGTGTTTTCCTTTTTGGTTTGTAGGGTACGTGCGTCTACTAGGATTATAGAACGTGGCCAGACCGGGCTCAATTATGTGTCGTATGTCGTCCAATAGGCATCTTAGAGCAGTACGCTACACGCGTTGCCAAGTACCCAAGGGCAAACAGTGTGCCAAGGTGTGCCGGGTGCGGCTGCTGCACCGCTAGCGCTGGCTCACATTTCTAGTGTCAGAAGCGCGGTTTCTACATGGTTTTGGCTGGCTGACGACGCGGTGTCGTGGTTGCGTTTTCTGTACCGCTAACACAAGCAACGCTGTTATGTTGATGCGGTTTATACGACTACAGTACGTTACCCATGGTTGTCGTTGCCGCAGTGCTAACGTTTGACCGACACAGCAGTTGTGCCGTAGCTGTGACTGCTGTAGACACCATCGGTACTGTTTCTACACCGGGTGCACGGTTTCGCCGATAAACTATTTTTCGTTTTTTTTTTCGGTTAACGTTGCGGTGCTAAAACCTTGCAAGTTGCAATTCAACTAGATGCGCTGTATGCATAATCTGTGACGCGCACGATTGATTTTTGCTGAAGGCTGATCTAGGAGTTGTATTTTTTCTACTGTTTTGTATTCTAATGGAGATACCTGTTTTTTTTTGGCACCTTCGATTAATCTGACTGACATAGCCGTGTTAGAGTTGCGATGGCTGTGTGGTCATTGCTGAAATCGCTGATTGGGCTGAAACCGCCGTATCCTAGGTGCTGGTGCCACACCAGTGTTATTGTTTCAGTGGCGTTGACCGCATTGTGAACATTGGGTGGCATCGAGCTGCTATAGTTGTGCATGGTTCACCGGTAGGGTTGACTGACACTGTGTCACCGTTGTGGTCGATACTACGATGAGCTTGGCTAACAGGTGTGCCTTGCGGGCTTCCAATAATCGGCAGTTGAATACTTTATTTTGCCGTACCAAACGACAGGATCGGTGTGGTGTGCGGTGGTCGTCGGGGCACATCCTTGGTATATCTCTGATATTTATGTTGGGGGGTGGATATGGATATTGCGGTGGGTACAACTTCATGTTGGTGGTGGTGGATAGATATGGATATTACGGCTGGTACATCGGATTTTAATGCTGCTGTAGAACATCGAACACAGCGATGGCTCTCGACTTCTCACCAACCCAACTTGGGTATTGAACTAGCTATCTATTTTACAGAAAGCATATCTGTGCCACCAAGGGCGATTAAGTAGCTTGGATACTACAGCCGACGCTGAGCTGAGCGGCGATGAGCACCGTAGACCTTAACTGAGCAGAGTTCGCGGATCGGGGGTTCGTCTTTGGGGGCAGTTGCCAGAACGAGCATCGAGGGTTGAGTTTTGGCCTCTTCTAAGTCCGCTGTAGGCCGTCGTCGGTATATTATGCATTTGTGGGTACCCGGTCATCACGGGTGTTGGGTTTTTTTTCGGGCGTCTTCTTGAGGTATTAGGGTACATTATGATGGTCGGGTAATAAGTTGGACCGTTTTCAGGCCAGCCGATGGTCGAGGTTAGCATCATCGGCTCTTTACGTCTGAACGGTGGAGCCAGGAGCACTAGCGCAGTTCGTATATCTGCACTGACTGAAGGTTTGGGTTTGGACAGGTGGATATTTTCGACTGGATAAGTTTGGTAGGAAGCGTTGGAATATATGTAGGGGATAGGCTAACGGCATAGATAGATGTTCATCTTGGGATTTCATAGTATTACTGGTGATCAAGCACTCGGATCATTTGCTAGACTCGGCCGGTCGATTGCACGGTCCAGATCACGTCGGAGGAGCTGGTGGTGTGCTGCAAGATTTTTAATCTAAATACTGTTCCATGAAAAATTTAATGCATTTATGTAAACGATTTGAAGGCATTGCCATCAAGGTTGGTGAATACGATATCCGCTCGATCCGCGATTTCCTTCCGACTCTTGATAACATGCGTCGCTCTGTCACATTTTGTACATCGATTTAGAACCCGAGTTTCAGCGAATATGAAGGAACCCGGGATATATTGGTCGTTTCGTGTTCCCCAAGTCATGTCGGATCTGTGTGTTCGCTCTAGGAAGGGACTGTTTCTGTCAGGGGACGTCCTGGGTACATCAACCGGTTTTATCGGTGGATGGGTATGGGTTCTCGGGTCTATATTACTGTTTTGTTGTGTCGCTGTAGAACGTCGCACACAGTGACCACTCTGCCTCTGACTGTGAACAAACTCAACATGGTGCTACCAAGTCAGTACCCCCTATCTGTATGTGCCCGTGACATTGGGGATGTCCATCTGGCTCGCGTGTTACGGATACTCTACTTCTTCTGAGCTGAGGGGACATCCCCGCCTCTAGACCATTGCACGCTTGACAAAAGGACATATTTAGGTCGTGGAAGTACCATCCAGTAGTAGCACAGTGTTTTAGAAGGCCAATACTGGAGGCACTGGTCGATACATTCAATATTTCGTTGTTTGATTCTGCGAGTACCGGGCTATGCAAAGCATTTTCGAGGCACTGCGAGGACTGGCCTATACTTTGTATTTCCGAGGTCGGATATTTTGACACGATATATACACACTCCCACGTAAAATTCGTTCCTTTCTTCCAGGTTTACCCTGCAGTGGAACCTTTGCACTCTTGCTTTTTGTGTCACCGTGCTGGAACTTGATTACCAAATGATCGATGAAAGGCCGTTTAGCATTTTCGAGATATGTCACTGCGAGTACTGGGTTACACTTAGAGCTTTGGACGTTTAGTATTGCGAGCACTGAGATATACCCGGTGTTGGTGAGGTTTGGTACTACGGTTATGGGGATAGACATTATATGTTCGGGGTCTGATACTGTGAGTGCTGCCGACTTGACAGTGTAAGGTTATCAAGGGTACAATGGCAGCATGCACAGTACCCCGTGTTCGGTTACAACCTCGTATGCTAAGGCAGTCTGCATCGCCCGAGACGAGTAGAGCCGTTGCAGTCACGTGTATGAGCATAGGTTCGGGGGCTGTTTACAGCGCTAATGACAATAAGCCGATATTTTAGCTACTGCCGAAGCTGTATGGCAGCACTTGCTCTGTCGCGATCGCTCAGGATCAGGTCGGTTGTACATCGTAGTTATTTCGAGGGGGCCCTCACTTGTTGAGCTCTCAGCCTCGATGACGCAAGGCACGAGGTTCGATCAAATGTGGCGGTGCACTCGACGACCAGGCCCATGGTCTACAGTGTTTTGTCATAACTCGAAAATATAACTGTTTCAGTGAGACTGGGCTGTTCATCACTGGGGAGTACCGGTCAGTAAAAACGTGTTGTGGCAAAAATATAGTACGCCGCCTGCGGTGGCAAACGTTCCTACCTGCACCTGCCATGGGAGGCTGTGGGTTCACAGCACCGCTGCTAAATTTTTCCAGGGTATCAAATCTGGCACCGTCGCCAACGTTACCAAGGCGAGGCTATCGTTCAAATACACCGGCCCTTCCAAGTAGTAACGCCGCATCGCCCCCTTCTGGCCACACCAAAAAAAGGGAATCCAGTGAGGGTCTTCCCATAGTGCCGGTCGCATACTGCTAATTTCCGGTATAGTGTCGATGAGATCGCCTGGTACGATTACAGTAGAACCCGCTATACTGTATATTACTAGTATCGAGTGTCGGCCGTATGCCCAGTATCGCCGGTGTCCGGTATGCTGCTCGTGTTTTTCGCTGACACATACCGGCACTTAAAGGAGATCACCACTACACGAGAACGTAGTAAACATGACTAACAATGGTTAGTGAAAAATAACAATACTGTATAGGCTTTAGTGTGCTTCGTAGGTTTTTGTTACTATGGTCCTCCATATTTGTTGGTCCACGCGCTTCAGCTGCAAGCTGTCCCAAGAGGAGACAGGATACAACGCGCCCTACAACAGCAGAGGTATTAGGATAGCACGTTTTGGCTACGTCACCTTTCTGAATGACGGGGCTCCTTAGCTCGAAATCGTCTGAACGTCGTTCTTGTTTCGCAATGTTATTGTTTTGTATACCTCGGCCATGGATATATCTACCGGGATGCACTGTCAGTTTACTCAAAAACAGTTTTTACCGGGATGCACTGTCAGTTTACTCAAAAACAGTTTTTGGGTATGGTAAACAGCTCCTCAAAGCCTCAGAATAGGATTGGTGCACATCTGCGGAAGCATGTGTCCTTAGGATACGCACTTCACCTGCAACCTGCGAGACAAGGAGGCAGCAACAAAGAGGTCAGACGGCTGCTGCGATATGATGAGTAGTTGCACGTTTGGGTGATCGGTATTCCTGAATGGTAGGATCCCTTACCGCAGTGTCATAGGAAGATTGTTCTTGTTTAGCAATGGCATTTACATGTGTGTACCTATATAGTATAGGGCATGTGGTTGTTGATCGGGTTTCACTTTCAAACTTTCTCAAAGTTAGAGTTTCGGTGATAACTGTTAAGTGGGGGACCTAATAACATTTAGGTACTTCTTCTATCGTAGCATGTGTCGTCCGAAGAGGCGTCATTCAGCGGTGGAGGGCTCCGTAAGTCGCACTCACTCCAGCCTGCGCAAATAGCGCTATGCTTCGCCCCTGCATGGCGTCTTTTCCCCCACACGTTCTCTCCAAAGAAGCGCGCCGTACAATGCAACGGTAGTGAGTGTAACAACAGCCACAGTGCTCTACTACAGCTACACTGCTCCACTCCAGCAAGGCGTCGGAGGTACTCTTACTGAAGCCTATTTAAAACAATGCCCTACTGTACTTAGTACGTACCCCGGCATGTTGCCACCATTCGCGTGCTTACGGTACCACGAATGGCGTGCACGCTAGATTGCCGATATACCCTTAACCGCGGTGCAATCAGTATCATAGTCACACCACACTCTACCACCTAGTGGGTAGTTCCCCAGGATACGGCAGTAACACGTCCTACGTTCTAATATAGTTTGTTTGTGCTTCATGGTTTCATGAAGGAAAAATATATCTCCCACCACCTCTCCGCTCATACGATTGCGTTTCTTGGTAACGATAAGTCCGCCTACAGAGAAGACGCGTTCGGATGCGGCAGATGACATTCATAGCGTTCGTACTGTCGGTCGTGGATCGCGTGTGCTGTGTCGCCTGGATCAGTGCTGCTGCTGCTGTACCTGCGAGTGGACGGTGCACTTGTGCACGTGTGTCTGGTCGTGCGAAATCGTCGTATGGAAGATGCTGCTAGTGTTAAGTCCCTTTTGGTTGCGCCGCTGGTGCTGTTTTGGACGGTTACATCACAAAACGCGTTTTTTCAATTCAAATAAAAGTCAATTAATCGTGTTTAAGACCAATAATCAACTAATCATGACTATTCGATGTATAGCCAATAATGAACAGAAATATGATGTGACTATGTTTACTTAATCAAATCAAATAGTAACCGTCGTTTGGGTTTATCCGGCGAACGTGATACCTGGTGCATTACTCATTCGTAGTATAAGGTTCAAGCACCGACGGTGAGACCACTACCGGTGGCATCCTAGAAGACGTGCACGCCGTGAGGATCGTTGAGGACCGTTGACCACGGTAGGAGGGCTCGGGGGAAGTAACCATGTGTATGTGATGAACGGTCTTGTGTGTTAAGAATCGTTGTATCCGGATTACGTATGTTGGAACTTAGATCCAGTAACTGCCGTTTGGGTTTATCCGGCGAACGGGAATACATCGACGACGCATGGTACCTTCACGGTCGTGTGCTCAGACAAGGTGCGGCGGCCCTCCGCTGCAGAAGCCCTTCACATGGGCATGTTCGTCTCGTACCTTTGCTGCTATTTGAGGTCGGACACCAAGTGCGACCTCAAGCCGTCGAGAATACAACGACATCACGACATTCTGAGCGATTCGAACACCACCACATCGTTCCGAATCCCCGAAGACAAGCTCTAGAAGCTTCACGCTTTGAATCACGCAGCGTTGGAGATCGGCTCGCTCACCGCGAATATGTTGGAGAAAATCACGGGCAAGTGCGTCAGCATGTCCGTTGCGACCCGACCGGCGTTTTTGCTAACGCAACACATGTTTGCGGCAATAGCGAAGGCAAACGGACAGGCGACACAGCTGCACGGTACACCCGACATGCGTGCGTAGCTCAACATATGGCTCAGCCTGTCTGCAACCTCCCAAGAGGGTCCGTGATACAAATCACGCCATCGCGCCCCACATGTCACCGTCGCCGCTTCCGATGCGTCGTGCAACCACTGGGGCAGCGTGGTCTTGATGCCAGGAGGCGACTTTTCCGCGGGCGGGGGTTTTCCCCATGCCGAGTGGTTACCTCGGCACATCAACGGAAACTGGATCTTTGCGCTGCTCGATTTGCCGACGGAGTGCGCCGGAGCGCACCCAGGGAAACTCTGTCGTACGCAGTTGGTGGTGGACGTAGACAACCGGGCCGTGATGGACGCTTGAAAAACGCCTCGATCAAAAAGCGCAATCACCCACGGCTTTTGTTGGCCAGTCTTTTCGAGCTGCATATAGACCAGGGTGTGGCTGTCCCTGCGATGGGTGCCGACGGCAGATAACCAAGCGGCGCAAGCAACCACTAGACCAGGAAGGGCCGAGATTTATCTGCCTCTGGCCAGCAGTGTTCCAGCGCTTACGGTCGGTCTACGGGGAGCTTCCGTCGACCTGCTGGCCTTTTCTGAGAACGACAAGGAAGGCCCCGCGACGGGGTCGGGCGAAAAGCGGCAGCTGCCTTTCTTTTGGTGGTACCACTGTGAGGGGTCGGCGGGGATATATTTCTTCAGCCAAAACGTGGCCACTACGCCGGGAAGGAACACAACGGCTTGCGCTGCCAGAACAGCAGGCAGTTTCGGGTTTTCCCACCACCAAGACGGCGCGTCCTATTTTGTGTACGTACGTGTGCCTAATGCGTGGTACGATAAAGGTATTAATGACGTTTTGGCCGTTTTTGTTTCTGGATGACGAGACTCCACAACCAAAAATCACTTACTGATAGTATAGGAATGTCATTCTTGTTTTGCAAAATAGTTGTTTCGTTGCCTGCCCCACGTTGTGGTTGTTCATCAGATTGCACTTTACGTTTGCTCAAAATCAGTTTTTGGATCAGGAAATAATAGTTTACAATAACACTTTTGACGTTTGGAGTGTTATGAAAGAATGTGGTGCACCTCTACTGCACCTCTACTGTAGCATGTGGCGCCTAAAGCGGCATAAGCACGGTTGAGGTAGACTTCCAAAGCGGGAGCAGAAGGTGACAAAGCGACCGCCCACCACCCCCCCTCCCCCTGCACCCGTCCTTCGTGCGTATACGTCGTCTCCCGGTCCCCGGGTGTGACGCTCCAGCGTCAGTGGTACGTGGAAGGAGCGTTGGGCACGCTCCCTTACAGGGCGACGTGGGTGTCCGATCTGATATCATACGTGCTATGCACAGATTGCCAGGCAATTAACTTTGGCTCACATACGTACTGTCAGTTGTGCAATCACCCCGCGTACAGAGGCCCTCCGGTACCCCAAACCGCTTAGACGCCCGTCAAAATCATGAACAGTAAGCTACAAGGGCGAGTAGCAGATGGTTTTGGAGGCGTTGGCAGAGGAGGCTGGCCGAAGGTGAAAATGCCTCGTAACGGACAGTTTTGACGCGTTCCTGCGGGCGGGAACGTCGAACGATAGAGGCTGGACGACTGCAACCGATGTAGACATTTTGGAGTGGCTATGCTGGCCAGACTTGCACGGGAAAGATACCGAATTGGTGCATACGGTTACGTGTCCGGGGTTGAGATTGGACAGTGGCGACCAGTGCAGAAAAGAAGGCAAGTGTAGAAAGCGGTACGCAGTAGCGTCTCTAGGAAAGGGGCAGGTTCACAAGTTGAAATATTCTAGGATAGAGCAGCTCGGCAAGTACAGCGGCTGGTACCTCGTTAAACAACGGGGAGACCAAGTGGCGTGCCGGCTAGTAAGAGGAAACTTGTCTAAGGCGCAGGAGGAGCAGCGACGATGGGGGGTGTCGGTAAAGCAGCCCCCCCCGCTGGTGACGGGCCAGTTGCGAACGTTGGTCAGAAACATGCGATGACGCGTGTCCACCATATCGACAGCGGCAGAACGCTTCGCGATGGTCCGGGACTGCCAATGTTTGTGCCGCAATCCACACGATGGAGCGAGATTTCAAGCTGTCGATAGCGGTCGCAGCACACGTGTTCCACATGTCGGGGGGAAAGGGGTAGGGGTTCGTTTTCAATTTCCTCTTCGAGAAAACACTACGGGAATCCTTCCAAGCAGTACTGGCGAGAAGGAACACCGACTGTTGCGAAATCTGCGCGGTGGCCGCTATGACCGAATACCGACAGGCCGCAGCATCTCTGCAGTGGACCCTCGCGGAGTATTCAGGATTTCTATTCCCGAACGTTCGAGAAAGCGGCGATAAAGGGTATCTGGCGCCGACACCAGCGCAGATGACCTTGAACCTCCAGACTCGCTTCGTGCAGCGGGTATGGAGGATATGCGGTACACGTTTCACTCCTTCCGAGTAGGGGTGGCGGTTAGCCACCACATGGACGGCACAGGCGTGGACGTCCTAATGGAGTACGTCGGGTGGAGGTCTGCGGCCGTTGCGGGCAGATACGCAGGAGTGCGGCATCGGCAGCGAGGTCGAAGGGAGCTAAGTGCTCGTGTGGAGCGGCGTTCATAGACTCAGACACACTCCCACTGTCGAAGGGGTTTAGGGAATCGTACGTAGCTTTTCCTCGGGACAACCGACGACAGTCGAACCCGTAAGGAGCTCAACTATACGTTTGGGGATGATCAGGGAAAGAGGCGACCCTTGTACCAAAACGGTACAAACGAGCGACGGCGTTGCTATAATGGGGTAGGGGATATAAGTATGGGTGTGATCTCATGCCGCCGCAGAGAGGCCTCATTAATCCCAAACTATATACGAAGTAAGCTACGCCGCAATGTTGCAACGTTAATCTAAAACTGTAAAAGCGGAGACGACAGCAAGGCATCCCCTCTTCGGGAAAGCGTCCTGATGCTGTTTGGAGAATGTACCGAGTTAGCCCACTCTGAGGCTGGCATCGGTACAAGGTGGCAGCTCGACAAGTACAAGGAAGTTCGAACAAAAAACACAGACCATCCCGCCTGCTCATCGTGGTGGCGGGGTATACCACCGACAACGACATCAGTTTTGTTTCTTTTCTCTACCGGGGTGCCTACGAGTTCTCTGGGAAGAGGTGTCGCGTTGATTGCGAGATAATCATCGTGGGAGTAGTAACCCGGGGTGAGCGTCTCTGGCTGGTCGCAGCAAAGAGGCCTCGTTAGTCCCAAACAATATGCCGGTACGAATTAAGTTACGTCGCAATGTTACAACAGAAAGTCGTAAAATACATCAGCCCAAAACAAACAGTGAAATCGGCAGACGGCGTACGCACGCTACATTAGGCCCATGCTGGTACATACGCTTCAAGATTCACTACTGAAATCGAGTACACCGCATACCGTCACAAGGAAACTAAATAAGGTACAAATCCGAGGGGGAAAAGCAAAGGAAAACATGCAGAAAAACGAGAGTAATTGAAAAGGAAGCAACACAAATATAATACGCACGTAATAATTTACGCAGCCTCGCCAGAAGGGGGGGGCGTAGCGAGGGAAAGGCTGAGGCGAAGGCAAACCTCACAGCGCTACAAAAACCCATACATACCCGTCTGATACCAGCAAATAAAACAAAGCACTCACTTACTACACGTAGTAAGTCGATACGTGAGCTCGCCAGCAGGTATGCATGACGAAACATATCAACCGACCAACCAACAAGCGCGACGAGATACGCATGTGGGCCAAAGAAACCGAGGCAACTCGAACAAGAAAAGCAACGAAAGGAAAGGCAAGACACCATAGCAGATCTAGGAACTGACAGAAACATGCATCGGGCACTTCCAGGGCACCAAGGGTAAACAGGGCATTGAGGGGAGAACATAGAAAGTCGCCCAAATCCGGGCGGCCTTACGCTAATTTCTAACGGCACACATTCATCAGGGCGATTATGGCCAGACCAAGACTTCAGTGTCTTGGGCAGAATGCTTCAGCCACGACCCTATTCTGCCGACATGCCTACCGCGTATAGGTACCAACGGTGCGTGCTGCGGCCGCGCCGCGGCCTTATTATGTCGCTCTGCCACGGTGCAGTCTCTGCGCCACGTCATTTCCTCATGAATGGCTCCGCCCCCTCCTCGACCCAACAAAACCATCTGTCGGCCTAACATGCAGTATTTCTCCACCCTTCAAGCGCTAAGTCGATTTCCGTCATATCTTCCTCGAGGTGCACCATTCAACAATCTGATTGCCCCCCGGTGTGCCCCTTACCCCCAACCAGCTACTTCAACATCACCCTCCACGGCAGACACTCCTCCCCTATACGTACCACGCATCCCGCGAACAAAATCCTCCTTCTCCGCACCGATGCCTTAATGCTCTCGGAGTCTAAGTTGGTTAGGGCGTCAGCGTATGAGATATTGGGGTTGCGCGCTTCTGTTTCCGCCGGCCGAGGCACCTGAGGAGCATGGCGTGTGGTGAATCCCGCCGTAGCCTATCGCAGTCACGTTTGTTCGGGCTCCGCATCACGCACCCGTTAAGTAGCGTCTCGATCACCTCGGATTTTAGAAGCCGTACCTTCAGCCGCAAGCGCGCACCCGGGCGATCATAGATTGCCTATCTTGTACCACCGTATTTCCGGCTGGCATATACCCGGCACATATATATCGATATAATTACTGTACAACGCCATACAAAGCGGTCCAAGCAAGTGAAGCGCATATTCACAGTGTCCAATTCCTGCAAACAATAGCCCCGTCGAAGTAAATATGTCAAACAAAATTGCTAGTGGTTCTGGTGGCATTTTTTTAGTGGAACTGACCGTGTGCCGATCCCCATTCTTCTGATGGACAAGGAGGATCGGTGCTTGCTAGCATATAACCCGGCGAAACTAAATGACCACCCCCAACATACACTCCAACGCCCGCAAAATACACGCTCCCAACGTGGTGGGAAATCGCTGTCCTAACAACCGCAAAGCTAATGCCACACTTGCCCAATATGGAAACTCGTTTCCCCAACCTCCGCAATGCACACGCGCCCAACATAGTGGAAGCCCGTTACCCCAACACCCGTAATGTGAACGCCCCCGAGGCGGTGTAAAACCGTTGTCCCAACACCCGCAAAGCACAAGCGCTCAAGATGGTGGAAACAGTTGCGCGGGTAGACTAAGCAGCCTTCTCTCGAGAACAAACCGTTTGGGCCGCAGCGGCAATGGTTAGAGCCGGTCGCCCCACACCCCAACCCCTGAAAAGCACCCCCCATCACTCGCTCAAAGTGGAAACCCATTGCGCCAACACCTGCGAAGCACACGCGCTTAAGGTGTTGGAAAACCGTCATGCGTGTTACCCAACCTTTTCTCAAGGACACGCTTTTTCGGCAGCCGCGGCAATGGTCCGGGCCGGATATCCCGCCTCACGCCAGCACTCCGCAAAACCTGCGACAAACAACCGCCCTAAGGTGGTGGAAAACGGATGCCCCACCACCTCCCAAAGCACCCGCAGCACTCACTCAAGATGGAGAACTGTTGCCCCAACACCCGCGAAGCGCACATGCCTAAGGTGGTTCAACACCGTTGCGTGGGTAACCCATCATTTTTTCGAGTACAGACTGTTTCGGCAGCCGAAGCGATGGTCAATGCCG
This sequence comes from Alaria marginata, assembly GCA_037833945.1. Classification (NCBI taxonomy): domain Eukaryota; class Phaeophyceae; order Laminariales; family Alariaceae; genus Alaria; species Alaria marginata. The sequence goes on along the minus strand of JBBMKB010019230.1, from coordinate 5,025 downwards.
GGTAACCCGCCCCTCATAAGCAGTGCCCAACACGTGCAGCACTCGCTCAAGATGGAAAACCGCTGTCCCAACACCCGCAACGCTCACGCGTCTAAGGTGGTGAAAACCTATTAAACGGTTACCCAACCTTCACTCGAGGACACTCTTTTTTGGCCGCCGCAATAATGGTCAAGACCGGGTAATCTTCCTCGCACAAGGCGGCCAGGTAGCTGACAAATTTCAGACTGTAGTCGTTCCAGGGTCCGCAGCTGGCTATCACAGCCGTGCTTGCGTCTTTGAGGCAGGAGTGCTTGGTCAGCCGACTGGGGACGAAGGGCGCGAGGCCACCGTCTGGGAAAAACGTGAGGGAAAGAACAATAACACGAACAAGAACAAGAACAAGAACAAGGACAAGGACAAGGACAAGGACAAGGACAAGGACAAGGACAATGACAATGACAAGGACAAGGACAAGGACAAGAAGAATAAGTTCAAGAACAAGAAAAGTATGAACGACAACAAGAACAATAACGGTGTCCAACATGAAGGAACAGGAGTCCTCGGTGAGCGGACCGGAGCGGAAGGGTGGAGGCCACCGCCTGTGTGTGAAAAGCGTGAGGGAAATAACAAAACCAATGCCAAGAAGAAACAGTGTCAAAATAACAGAAGTGGTTGATTGACGAACCGAGGGGGAGAGACGCGAGGCCATCGCCTGTCAAAAACGCAAGGTGAAGAACAGCAAAACATAAACAGAGTCAAAAGGGGAAACTCCGTGCCAGGGTATCTGTGAATCATATATAGCTCGCCTTGATGCCTACTTTTTTACTTGAAATAGAGTTAATCTTTGATGCCCACTTTTGTTTTGCTCAAAATATTGTTTTCGCGCTCATTAAAAAAACACCTCTTTTTACGCCGCAGACTGGCACCGTACAACGCGTGAACGGCAAGGGCAGCATAAGAAGTCCTTCGTGCCACCCTTGATGCTCATCGCCTATCGCAGTCGAAACAGAGCCGACAGCGGCGACTGTCATCGATTCATCCCCCGAGCAATAAGCAGCCGACGGGATACAAATACGCGGCGTAAATATTTTGGATATCAGAGATGTAAAAACTCGAGACCACGACGGCCAATACGACTTTGCTCCAAGCCAACAACTACAAAACACAGCACGCCAACAGGTACCAGCAAGAGGAGAAGGACAGCATCCTAGAAGCATCGTGATGTTGACGCCGTGATGTTCTTCGTTGTCACGGGAATGGCATCAAAGGATGTCAGAGGTACTCGTATAACTACTACACTTTGCGATACGTACGTAATGTTTTCTGTGCGTACGGTATCCTTTGAGATACCAGCGCCCTAACACAACACAACATCAGGTACCCGTAGCGAAAAGGATGGCAACGGAAGAGCAATGCGGTGTGTACACCGAAACGCTCTTCGACTATCTCGCCAACACCTGTTAGCCGAACGTAGCAGCAGCAGTAGTATCGTGTACCGGTAAACCAGTTATGTATTTCATGAGCACTCGTTGAACGGTATGATGCGAACGTGCTATAATACAAGGTTTCTGTGGCTGATACCGCCCGCCCAATAAATTAAGTCCAGGACCTTGACAGCGCGATAATGGGCGACAGGACCACACACGGAAAATAACAATGTTTTGAATTGAAGCGATACAGTAGTTCACTGTCAGTATCGATAGTGACCGATAGGACCGTACAGTAAAGAACAATATGTTGATCTTGATGCGGCAGCTCACCGACGCGGTTGAAAAGCCACGGATAATCTCGAAAAAGCGACCTTGAAGACAATACGCCAAGAAACACGCATTTTTAACATAAGCCTGGTCGGCGCACGCCACATATCACCGGCCGAAGTTCGAGCACTGCTGTACACCAAAAGGGTGGGTCGGAGCCCCTAACGAGCACGCCACGTTCAGATTTCAAGACGATGTCGTTGATTTTGTCGAATGAAGTGTGTGGAGCCCACGGATCCTCGCCCACCCAATCCAAGATGTGTGCTTGATAATTTCTCAGCAGGCGTTGCCCAAGATCGCCGGTAGAAATCATTTTTTTACGGAAAAATGGAAGGTTCCAAAACACATATCTACACAACCGGGCCTATAGGCCACCGTCCAGGCAAACTGTGGCTGGTATTTTTGGAAAAGTTGTTTTTGCTCAACATCGGCTTGCCACTATTATAATAGCAAGAGTCTCAGCATCAAACCTTAACACTGCTATGTGTACATTTCAACATTGATTGGACGCGTGCCACGATAGAGGTATTAATACTACTATTAGTATAGCACTTTTTGAAAACATTTTTTTTGTGAATGACGGGGGGCCTTAACCTTAAATCGTCGGAACGTCATTCTTATTTATTTTTGAATCTGGATAGTTTTTATACCTAGGCCATTGGTTTGGTGATCGGATTGCACTTTCAGTTCACGAAAAAATAGTTTTTGGGTGGGGTACGTCGCTCCTCAATTGAAGAACTTCATAAACTAAATGATGCACTACTGTTACCGTGGTAGTGTGACATTTGTTTTGTGCAGCGCGTCCGGAAAACCTGGGCAAACGGCACATCGTGCAACGTTTCAGTCTGTGATCTCATCATCGGGGTGCTCATCCATTACGATTGATGTTTTAGTCCTGCTCCTGTGTTCCCAAAAATGAGCTTTCGTTTTAACCCTAACCCATATTTAGTCCGTCCTACCACAACGCCCCCAGTGCCTTCAGTAACTACGTGTTTCAACGTAGCCCTGCCGCCGTGGGGGCGCGAGGGCCGCATACTCCGTAATAGACACATTCTACGATAGAGGTTTACCATTTGTTTTCTGAAGCTCCTCACTTGAGGAGCTCTACACCCTCACCGAAAATAACATTTTGAGCAAACTGCAAGTGCAATCCGATTAACAGACCCGTGGCCCATCTATACAAAAGAAGCATATCGCAAAAATAGAATGACATTCCGACGATTTTGGGTCAAGTAGCCCCGTCATCCAGAAAATAAAAACGTCACAAAGTGCTAACTCTATCGTAGAACGCGTCATTTGTCTATATAGGGGGGATACGTTTGGGCAACAACGCGGTACTTAGGCTGAATTTCATGCGAATGCCAATCACCCTCGGTTTTCCTCCATTTCGCTCTGCGTACACAGCGGGGGCTTGTCAGTGTACCCGTAGTGCAGGAACAACCCAATACATGTAAGATGATGCTGGGGTTTGGTACTGTGTTGTACGGCGGTTTCTTTGATATGACACCGTCAGTACAGGTAGCGGGGGACGTCTGTGCGGTGAGACAACGAGATGTTTCCGAGACACCAAACATGGTTGGGCGATAAAATATCGCTGGTATCAAACCGAAGGCCAACTCAATCCAAGCTAAAATGGGTATCATAGGGTTGAGGGTGAAAAGGGCCAGAATCGCACCTATAGCCGATACTTATCTTGGGTTGGGCTGGCTTTCGGTTGTGATATTGGTTTCACTTGTTACATTTCTGAAAGACCGGATTGGTGTACTATGTTTTTACTCTACCCGAACCTCTACACAGCACCAGCTACTGCATCTTCTACCTGCTGCAAGCGCCGTGAGGGCTTACTGACCGTCCGGCGAGGTCAGTGAGTCTGAAGTTGCAAAAACAAACCTACTCTGTAGGGCCGTGTGGAACAAGGGTACACGCTACTATAGACAAGAGGAACAAATATACACCTGATGCTTATGGCGAACGTTTATTGCGAGGCAGACACTTCAGCAGCACGCGTGACTTTTAACCTAAATCGGATCTGAATTGTGTTAGCGTTTGAGTTAGTTGTGCATCCCGTAAAAGGCCCTTGGGAGGGACACGCCTATTCATTCGGGACTAGAACACATTGTGCATTACGTTGTCGAAGGCACATTTAGATATCTATGCAACGTAAATTTGACGATATTAATAGCTACGGAACCTGAAGTATCCCGTTCCGCTCTCCATACACAGCGGGGACTTACCGATCGTCATGACTTACCGACAGTCTCCTGAACGATGCCGCGGAACACGTTCCACGCTTTTATCCGAGCCGCCGACTCCACCGCTATCTCCTTTTCAAAGTATGCCACATCTTCTTCGCTACAAGGACAGACGGACACATGGTTTGTGCGTGCAAAGGGGGCACCCAAGGGAGGAAAGAAGGGAGGGAGGAAAGGAGGGAGGGAGAGTGGGGTGGAGGGAAGGTTTATGAAACGCTCGCCAGCTGCCTGCGGTTACCCGGGCGGCCTAGCCACGGCATCGATATGCTTAGCCCACGAGAATATAGGGCACATCTGCAGTAGACAAGCGCTGCACTTTATTTCGAGAGAAGTTAGTTTCTAGGTTCGACGGCTCCATTCCAACCCCGCGTGCCCGAACCTCCATGCCTTGTCTCCTGTTCGACGGCCGCAACCTCCCGAAAACAGCAAGCCGTTAAAAGAGTTGTCGAAGATCCTGTTCAAACTGTACACCCAACTGTTGAGTTCCAGTCATTTTGAGATGGACACTCACCTACGACAAATGAAAGCAAACCAGTTAAGGAACAAGTATCTACCCGCGCCAGTTCTTAGCGAGAGCTACAGTACTTTATCCTGCGCTAGCACATAGCCCAGCTTATTTAGCCGAGTGCTTTTGTTATGTGGCCCGCGAGAATACAGATAACCGTCAATCTAGTGGTGTGGTAAAGGATATTATACTATAACAGCAACGTGTCGGAAAGGTATGCATACACGATAGCAACTGGAAGGCCGCCGCAGCCAATACGCCCCCCCCCCACTCCGGCTCCCTGCAGGGGTTGGCGTCGGTTGGCAACGACGCTGTAAAACACGCGTCTCACTACGTGAGCTAGACCACCAAGGTAACGCTTTTTTTCTTCTCGTTCTTATGTTTGAGCGGTATCCAAGATGGTGGTTGAGTTGGATCATTTTGTGTGGGGTGGAGAATCCCAACACCGCGCAAGGGGGATGATATCACGTAGTGTGTATATGGTAAGGCACCCACGAGGCAATTACATAGTATCCCAATTGCTGTCTCTGGA
>JBBMKB010019119.1:0-17016 GCA_037833945.1 Alaria marginata | reverse complement strand
GGAAAACGACGAAACCGGCTCGCAGGAAGCGCAGAGCCAGCCAGGGACAAGCGAAGGCCAAGGGACGCCTGAGATCACCGCAGAGAGCACCGCGCTGACCGCAATGGCTGGGAGACCATCCTCGCGGAGAGGCCGGTACCGGGGTTGGTTAGACGCTCTCAACTCGGGTCAAGGAACATGGAGGAGGGGAGAGGAGTCTGGGGGGCACAGAGCGTGGGGTGAGGCACGAGAGAACGCTCGGGGGGGGGTGGCTCCGCATGGGACGGATTGGGGAGGTAGTCGTGCACGGGGAAATGTGCGGCAAGTCGGCTGCCCACAACCATGACGCGGGAGCCTAAGATTAGGGTTAGGTTAGGGTACCTACCTTAACTTAACCCTACGAGGCCAAGGGACCACGCGGGGGAGGCAGTGGAAATATATCGACCGTCAGGCTACGCAAGAGAACGAAGAAGGAGTGCGTGGCAAGGGGTTCGCGCACAAGGAGGGGGGGGGTTGAGCTATGGAGGAGAGCGACCTACCGGCATGATACCCCTGCGTCCCCACGAAACACCTTCACAATCCAAAAGCCCAAAACGAAAAAAATAAATAGGAGAAATAAATAGAAGACCAAATACGAGCTTACAAAGGCTCGTGGAATGAAGAATAGTACCAGAAAAAGGAGGGCCCCCCGCCCAGCGTTGACAGTTCCTATATATGTGCTCTCCATACACCGACGACGCCAATTGTGAAGGTGTTACGTGGGGACGCAGGGGTGTCATGCCGGTAGGTCGCTCTCCTCCACAGCTCAAAGGTGTCTCGTTCATTGCACCATTCATTCGTGTCTCATCGCACAGGCACCCTAAAGAACACATTCCCTACGATGCACAGGAGTACGGGTGTACAGGAAAACACAGGATAAAACAGGAGTAATCGGATGTGCGATGCTTCCCTGAAGCATCGCCATTATCTGCCAACCATCATACAGGGCTATAACATGATACGTCTTGCAGTTTTTCAGATAACTGACATCGTGTCACGTCCTATCTATAGCTTACACCTCTACGTAGAGCATTCCACAACATTAGCTACTAGAAGAGTGGGAGTAATGAGGATTTTTCAGTCCGTGTGAAATCTCCATCATGCAACTGCATTAGGCTATAGGCGGGCCGCCGGCACTCCCACATGCCACACACGTTATTACATGTCGTATGGTACAGGCATCTGACCCCGGTCTAAATGCGTTCGGTTCAGTGTGCGTCGTGCAATGTGCATTCTAGGCCGGTATAAGACAGACAGACAAACCAAACGGGTATGAATCTGCCATTCCATAACCTGGTGCTCAGCGCATTCACATGAATAATTTTGCAACAGAAAACTAAATTATGCCAACTAAACGCCGTTGAACCTTAAAAAATACCATGAAGTTCACCGCTGAACCCCTCCGGACCTCTGCTTCAAGTCATCCTTTCGTGCGTACCAAGTATGAACTTGGAAGAGATCCGTTAGAGGCTCCCACGCACAGAGCCACCGCCTGCAAACAAAATAAGCTGCGTCGACTATGCTCACACCCCATCATGCGTATGGGGTGCGAAGTTCGAAAATACCCGCCAGAGGCTACAACGCACACCGCAAGCGCTTGCAAGGAATAACAGCTGGCTCCATACTACGCCAAGACTTAGTAGTTGTCGAGAAGCCCACAGGCGATAGCACTACGCACGGAGACCAGTTGAGCCACCCTGGTAGACCTCAGCTTCCTCCGCTGAGCCCACCCAGCAGCGCGGATGGGCGAATCCACTTCTTCCACCTCGGAGGCGTCATCATCGTCTGCCGAGCACGAACCGCTTACATCCGAGGGGGTACCTTCACCGCCGCTGCTGCTGCTGCCGCTACCGCCGCTGCCTCCGCTGTTGTTGTTGTTGTTGCTGCTGCTGCCCTGTCCATCTCGCCCTTTTGTTGTCGGCATCTATTTTCGAAGTTGAGGACCCATCGACGGAGTTCTTCTCGCCGTCGCCATGGGTAGTACTCGGCTTGCCCTGCTGCTTCTGCTGGTGGTGGACCGTTGTTGCTTTGCCATCGCGTACCGTCCGGCACAGCGTACTGCGCCCCCCTTACGGCTAGTGAACGTATCACGTACATGTTGTATGTTTGAATGGGTTGCATAGAGTTTGTCTACGATATGCTGCCAGAGGACGTGATTTAGGCGATGAAACACTGCCCAGAGGACGTGAATTAGGCGATGAAACGAAACATTGCAGCAATCCCCGGGGTTTCCAGGGGTGAAACTGCGAGTACCCGATTACTTGATACCGGGTACACGAGTACTCGGGGGCCAAAATACTAGGCGAGTACAAAGTACTATTATACCCGTACCCGTACTCGTCACGAGTATTTAGGATAAGGATAATACTCCCGAGTACCCGAGAGTAGTTTTTAAAAGGGGTACTGCTGTACACCAGTCAGTGTGCTATCATCCAGTGTTATACAGTACGCGACAGCAGTTAAGAATCTCCTATTTTGGCTAAGGCTCACGGCTTACTGTCATGTCAACGTTGAGCACAGGCTCTTAAAGACTATTATATAGGATTTAGAGTGGCGTCCTAGCTGAGCACAAATGCTTAGCTGTAAATTCTTAAATTACATAAAAACTCAGCCTGAAGTTCTTAACTGCCCAATTCTTAACACATGTCGCGTACTGTACGGCGGTGGGCGGTTGATTGATTCGCCTTTTGAAAGTGGTCAAACGGACTATTAAATCTAAAATACCATACACAAATATAGTGCAAACATTAGACTATGGACTACCAGGTATTTTGACTATTAATAGTACCCCATATCATATTAATACGACTATCATATACCAGGTATACCAGGTATGAAATATGAGTATCCCGTATAAATGATACGTGTGATGCAAAATGACGTTTTAAGTTCTAAGAGCACAAAGATCCGTCGACTTGTCGTATACAAGTATAAGGTGTACTACAGGTAGGTGTATCATACCATCATCGTCAAGATCATCGTAATGTGAGAACAACTATTTTCATATCATATTTTCATTCTTCCTTATTTGTTTTCCTCCTCTGGACTGGTGAAGATTGCAGTCTTACATGCCAGGTAATTATGTTAGCCTTGGTGGCATGCGGTGTGGCCGTGAGTATAGTCGGTCTCAGCTGCGAATCTCGAAACGTATGTGCCAGTACGGCATACTACCTAGCACTAAGGGGAGCCGCCGACCCATATATTTCATGGGGACATACACACCCAGTAATACGCGCGATCTGAGTATCACACACAGCTTGCAAAGATGAGTTGCGACCAAATTTTCGATCTCACAGCTGAATGAAGTGTATTTTTGACAGCTGTGAGTCGGCAGGATTTCACGACTAAGAACTAATCGGTAGGCTGGGGGGCGGCGCCCAAAAGGAAAAAATGCACACATTAAGCAACCCTTACCAAATAAGTCGGATAGTCGGATAGTCGGCACCATCGGGAAACGACTAACTATTAGTCCGATTAACAACTAGTTGGTGACTTAAGTCGTGCCGACTCACAGCTCTATTAATAGTATTTTTATTTAGATAATTAGATAATCACCCCCTTTTTTATCGATCTCACAGCTGAAGAAGAAGTGTATTTTTCATAATTTCATTTGATTAAGACCATTGGATTATTTGTTATACCGATGCAACTACGCCTCAAAACGTAATTATACCGAAACAAGGAAGTATTGCAAATTGTGGTGTCGCTTTTTTTATCTCATCATTTGTTGTAGCGCACGACAACACACATCCCCTTCCTCCGCACATCTTCGATCGACTGCACTTCGAGACCTACGCAGCTATAGAAAGCGACAGCGATGAAGTCAACGTTGTTGCTACTAGCCCTATGCGCTAGACCTTTCGGGGTGACTGGTCAGACTACGCTTCAAGTGGCAGAGTGCGACGACCTACCTGCAAGCATCTCCACGGACACCATCGTGGAGTTCACTGCACAGGAGGTGAGTAATGATGTAGTGATGTAGATAATATCCCAATTAGAGTGAGTGCTGGTATGTTCAATACCGGCTTTATCCAGGGCACCGGCACTATTGGGGATAGGTTTCCTAATCATAGAATCTTTCCAGTCTTGTCAAGCGACTTCCCCGGCACTATAGAGGGAAGTGGCACTATTTTAACGGCACTATTGGGAGCCCCCCACTGCAATTTTTGTAAAAATACAAGTACCAGGCTTGATAAAAAACAAGTACTCTGTAGTTCTTGTTGTCAGCTGTGGGATCGAGGACCACGTCCAAACTCATCTTTGCGAGCTATGTGTGACACTTAAAGTCTTCCTTAGCGCGTGTTACGAGCTGTGTATACTCATAATAAGTCCTCATGAGTCCTCATGCAAGGTATAGGTCGTTGACTCCCCTTACTCCTAAAATGTTTTGAAACGGTAGGTGTACAGCAGCAGCACAGAAGCAGTAGCAGCCATAGCAGCTAAAGCCACGTACAGAGTCGATACTATTCTGACAGCACAACATTACGCTAATTAATGTAGCCACTCAGCATAAAATTACGCAAATGTAACCACTGAATAGTTTTGGTAATAAAACCGCAACAGTCCTTATATTAACGCTCTTTATGGTTCGAAAGAACACCAAATACAATACGACGTTTAGCATACCAGTATTCGTATTACAGAGTAGTAATCGTTTTTTTTCAAATTTCTTACCTCTAGTACTCCTGTATCGTATTATATATCCGGCAAGGTAAATATTTTTTATTTTATACCTGAGGTACCTGTGTATACGTACATACATATATACCTGGTACCTCGTATACATCTATCATATTTACATCTATACTCCGACTGTAGGCTCCATTGGCCCCCTCACCAGCCGGCAGCCATGGCGGGGAGGGGGCGGGTGTTGAATGGGGCTATGATAGCTTGAATCGGCCGGCCTGGTCTGCTTGTGCTTCGCTTGTCCGATTCCCCTCCAAATTCAAGCGAGCTGATGTATTCCGTAGATTTGATGAAAAAGCAGCGCTGGAGCCAATCCACTCAAAAAAATATATACTGACTGGTATGTTTTTCCCTCCGACAATGCAGCGTAGATGTCGTTCCAGTATAAATCGATATGCTTCCGTAAAGCAGGTGTATTTCTCCTATGTATAACCTACGAGTATGATGACTCTCTGGCAACCATTTATCAATTCTCCTTTCCCACATATTTATATTTTAGCCACACAGCAGTACAGTACGCGACATGTGTTTAGAATGTGGCAGTTAAGAATTTAAGGCTTAGTTTTTTATGTTTACAGCTAAGCATTTGTGCTCAGCAAGGACGCCACTCTAAATCCTACATAATAGTGTTTTAAGAGCCTGTGCTCAACGTTGACATCACAATAAGCCGCAAGCCTTAGCTAAAATAGGAGTTTCTTAACCGCTGTCGCGTACTGTATACGATCTATCCCCATTGATCTATCCTATGCCTCATCGCTGGCCTCATCAATGTTCCATCCCTAGGTCTTCGGCCACTGTCCTCCGGCTTCTTCCTTCCTTCCCCTAGCGGCCTGGCGATCCCTCAGGGCTACGTAGTTTACACCTGTGCACTCGGCGCGAAATCGCGACCTGGGTGGTCACAGAGATTACATGGAAGAGAGGCATGCTACTTTTAGTACTGTACTATTAATAACGCCAAAAGTTTTCTGAGGATCCCCCCTCGAGGAGCTCTACACTTTTATTATTACTCCCTCTCACAAAAACTAATAAGAACAAAAAACAAATACAGGCAACCTGATGAACAATCTCGTGGCCTAGGCATGCAACGCAAAATGTTGCCAAACAAGTTACAAAAGTTTCGACGATGTTGGGTTAAGGCACCTTATCGTTCAGGAAGCGTTTCAGCCTAAACGTGCTACGGGACCTCTATCACAGAACGCGTCAACAGGCATTCCGTGCAGACGCCTTTCCGCGCTAGGGACAGTCCGTCCCTCCGACGATGCTTGCCGTGCTTTCCGAGGCGCTCAATGCTTTCTACGTATCGCGAGGGTGTCGAGGGAGTAGCTGCGCTTGTCGAAGGGCACCTGTCCCGGACGAGCGATGTGGTTGCGCTTGCGCGCCTCAGGAGTATGAGCAGCTGACCCGTCTCGGTCAGCGCTGCCTGCCCGCATGTCAACTTCCGCTTGTGGGTCCGCATACATGACGTCGTGTAGTATCGCTTTGCTGCGATACTCCGATGCTGTAGCGTCTCGGAGTCCTCCCGCCTCGATGACGATGCCCATGCGGAAATCGCTGTTTGCGGGAAAGGAGGCTCCACTTTCCGCTATGTGACGGATGAACATCCTCTTAAAGGCTTAAAGGCTTAAAGGTGAAACAGAGCGCGTGCACTACGGGCTGGTGCTGGTTCACCTGCGCACCCGATCGATGACTGAATCGTGCATGCCGCGTGTTAACCTCCGCTTGCGTTGCAGCAGGGGCTCCTCGACGCCAGGAACTTCTCAAGTTCCTGAAAAACGTTGTCCCGCAGCCACGAACTCAGACACTGGAATAAATATCTGCTGAGTCGACAGGCCTCGCCCTTAAGAAGGCGGTAACCCCTGATCCCGATTGACCCCGTTGCCAGGCCTTGGCCGAACCTCTGGTCTCCTTATTTCCTTGCGGGTCGCCCGTGTCTCTCTAGTTTGTCGTCTCGGGGAGCTGGCTGGCCCAGAGAAACGATTTACCACATATAACGGATTCGGTTTACCAGTTTCCCCAGTCTATGCTGCGCTTTGCTGGAGCTAATCGGTTTGGCGTCATGCACCGGCAACACTTCCGCGACCGACTGCCATGAGGCATATTTCTCTCCTGATCGAAAGGCTCTGTCCCGCCAGCGTTTCGGCACGATGTTCGCCACGGCTTCCTCCCAAACCCGATGCACATCGCGGAAGTCCCTGGTGCTGTTCCAAATGCGCCGGACGAGGCAATGATCGCGGAGCTCCCTATAGAGCTGGTCCCCTACAGTAGCGGAAAGATCAGCAAGCACCTCCGGCACCGCCGCCACCAAGCTTCAGCCGGAGGCTGACATCCTCCGGGTTTTAGCCGGCGACGGCCCAAATCTCCCGGCCCCCGTGGACAGGCTCGCCTGCCCGTTTTGGTAGGGCTGCAAGTTCAACAGATTTATCGGGCACCCGTCCTGGAAGAACGATGATTCTTCTGCTGCGCCCGGGAGATCAAGCAGTTTCTCCAGCATCCACATGGCGTTGCCGTCTGACTTTTGTCGTGCGGGCAGGGACAAATCCGGGTCCATCACTCGTTCTATATAGGCGATCCCTTGCACTATGGAGCCGGAGGCGATCAGGTTGGCTAATTGCTTGTTTGGCGTTCGCGGCAACATTAACATTCGAGCGAGTTGTTCCACTCCCCCGGTGTCGACCTCAGTATCTCCATCGCGCTCTCCATCGCGTAATCATCTGTACCGACGGGCACCCCAACTACCTTTATCCTCCCCTGTCCCGCGATGCGGACGCCAATGCCTTCAAGAAAGGCGATTTTCCCTGGCGTAGGTACGTGTCGCTTCGAGGGCAAGAAGTCCTCTCGCGGGGGGGAATTCTCGCACCACCTCGTCTACAGTACCCCTCCATCCTCCTGGACTCCGCCCCTGTGGGCGCCAAGGTTCTCAGCGACCATTTTGTTACGGGTTCATCGCAATGCCGATGTTGGACAGCTCACGCCAAAGGAAGGGCACAACTTCCACAGTACCGGGTGCGGTTTCCACCATTCCGATGCTGATTATATGTAGGTGGGCGAATACCTCTACACCTCTTGGCTCCAACTCCTCTCGGGTCCGCTTCAGCACCGGCAGGGGCGGCACGCAGAACAATGCCGGCCCCATGGCATCCCCTTGTTGTACCCCACTGGGGCCGTCGACCCTGTGCATTCCTGCCGATTCCATCTGGAAGAACACGGGCGCACATCTCTCTCCGTAACATTTTGTCATGAACGGTGTAAGCGCCGGCACGCAAGGGCCTGCCTCCGCAAGCACAACCGTCTGCTTCGCTGTGTTAAAGGGTTTTGGGCAGTCGGTGAGGATCAACCAGTTTATTTCCTTGTCGTGTGCCCGGGCGCGTAGCGCTACCTTCCGAACCTCCCCTCGTACTCCGACTCCAAACTGTCTCGTCGTGCGGTTTGGACTCCCCCGGCTGCAAGAAGGCGTCTCCACGTCATTCCTAATCAAACGCAGCGGCATTTTTCACCCAAGGCAGTGAAGTTGTATTGCTGGAAGAGCTTTCAAAATTCCGGTGGGAAGGTGTTTGTATCGTTGATGATTCTTCTCCAGAAGGCTTCAATGCCAGCTCCGATTTTTTCGGGCCAGAAGGCAGTCCTAAGGATTGACTGCACGTCCGAAAAGTGCAGGCCGTTACTTCCTGCGCAAGATAGCGCGTTGCGAGAGTTGATAAGCTCGAGGGGTACCTGTGGGTCGAATTCTTCTTCCGGGCACCATTCCATCGATGTTTAACTCCGATTCACAACTGACAGCCCTTTAAAACGTATGGAGAACTCCAATCGGTCCTCCTTCATGTTGTGGACACTCAACACCTACCAGGTTTATAATAACATAGGGCACTGCTGTTGCACTTTGTACCTGTATACTAAACGATGTGTGTGTGTGTTCTTCGCATTAAACCACTGTTTCGGTGATGTTATATTAGACTATACCTGGGTATGTTTTACATAAACATCCATATAGAGCAGTATTACACAGTATATCGGCCCTCTTTTCAGAAACCGCAATATTACGCATACAGCAGTGGCTATACTTCTGATTCTATGAAGGGGTGTGTCTAACACTAACTTGAGTATAACAGCTGTCCAATTTCCTATTTCCCGGCAATTTGTAGGACATGTTTCTTGCGAGGCTCTTTCTTATGAGAGGACCGGTAGTGTACGAGGTAGCACTCTTGAATTTGTTTGGGACAGCTCCACATCAGATGCTCCCGTTACCCATGGAGGCCTTCGATTTGTTCTCATTTTATCGGATGAGATATTTATTATCGGAAATGTAGTCGAATACCGACCTTTTTTCGGAGCCGTGTTTGCTCGTTTTTTTGTCGAACGATAGACCGAAACGTTCGATACGATATCCAAGCGCGATATCAAACAGTAATAGATACGTACGAGCCAGGCGCTAGTGTTGTGGAAGGAAACAAAACAGGAGCCACGACAAACGGTACGATCGCATCCAACAAACAAACAAAAAATGCATGACATTCAATACAGACAAGTGACACTCGTGTCGATGATTGATGCTTGACGCATTTTGCCCGACTGAGACAAACGAAACGTCGGGGCGGTGCACGCATATCTTGCGCCCGCAATCGCTTAGAGTCTATCTCCAAAGTTAGTGTCGCCTTGAGCGTTGTCATTTGCGGGGTGTGGTTGGAGAGAAAAGACATGCCTGGTATAGTAAACAGCAATCTTGTGTTGGGCATAGCGATTGTGAAAAACCAAGCACATTTATATGAGAGTTTATTAAATATACCGATTTTACCATTTTTGATATGCCAAGCTCTGAGGATGGTCAATGTTGCTGTTCACAACGAATCTCGGTAGCTTTTTACATTTGTAGTTTTCCTTTTGGTGCGCCCAGCTCTGAGAATAGTGGTCTACGTCGAGTTTTTACGACGACTAACGGTAGGTTTACATGCCCAGTTTACCCATTTTGATATGCCAAGCTCTGACGCTAGTGGTCTATGACGCTTTTGACGACGACTAATGGTACTTGGCGCGTGGCCGTCGATTACAGATATCATGCACCACGAACCAACAAGTTTCTATCCTCAGCGGAGCCGCAGTGGAGATCACGTCGGCAGAGGCATCGACCAAACTCAACAACGTCAAGTTCCTCGTTTCTGGGAGGTCGTCGCTTTTGGTCACCGTGCCCCAGCTGGACTGGACCAGCGTCGAGACAGTATCGGTGAGTGCGTGAAAAACAACCGTCATCACGGCGGAGAGTAGAAGATGGGCTCTCCCCGTGCAATATGTTGCGGTATCGCGAGGGCTAAACGCCCTCGTGGTGGGGTAGGATGGGGTGTTTTGATGTACGTAGACGGCCAGCGCTCCGTTCTGTTCCTGTTGTAGCGTATTAGCGCGCGGCCACGCTCATGACTGCAAACACTTCGGACTGTTGGTGGAGCAGATGGGAGACAACCACAGCACGCTCGCCGCAGATGTTTGTGAGGCAACATCAACAACAGCTGTAGGCACCGCACAAAATGTCCAAGGATTCCTGTGACCAGTTAGGTCCACTGCAAGGACCATACCATCCACTGTTATGTGTGTGGCCGGATATGCGTCCTTACGTGATGTGTACCGGGTATGGCGCGTCATTCGCCTCTGTTGGAGTATTGGTGTCCTTGTAGTGCTGAAATAACGCTCGCGTGCTGGAGTATTGGTTCTGCTTGTGCACTGTTTGCAGCCGTGAAATCACCGCGTGTGAGGCGTGGTGTCGGTGCTCAGGGGTTGTCTGTGAACCTTGCCCAAGTAGCAGCCTTGTGGTATCGGTGCCATTCATTATTGGGCGATTGTTCGACGAAGTGTCCAAGCCCGGTTTATTATCCCGGTTTTCACTGGCGCACGGTTAGATCTGGCTAAGCATATGTCAAGCGCATCACGGCATCATCCATCATTATCGCGTGGTCAAGTGGCATGGCATGGCCATGGAAGTGGAAGTGTTCAATGATTTGCATCCGTGGAGAGAAGACGCATACTCCTACCACATGTCCCAAACGCACGGTACAAACAAAAAGAACAAGTGACGAGCGCCTCGCGCGGAGTGTATTAGTGTATTAGTGTATTTCGTACCATCCCGCATCGAGCATGCATTACCTTCCTCAAATTGCGAGTATGGCAACCAGGACAATATCATGCACTGGCCTGGTTCGCTGAGTCTTCCAACCAGCGTCATATGTTCACTGCACTCTTGTCCGGCGTGCCCCCCTCCGCTTGCCTCGCCGTTCTAGTCGCGGTCCATTAACCAGGCAGCTGGTGGTGCCGCTATGAGGGTGGATGAAGGGAGCACCGCTACGTTTGCCGAGGACATCACGTTTAGCGGTTGTTCCTTGCCGGTGAGAACAACCAAGTGGCCGCGCGCATGGCGGCAGAGCAGCACCGTTCATCCTTAACTGATGTTGTGTTTTTCTGGGCATGTTTAAATGCAGTAGGCGTTTTCGCTGGTGTATTTGCTGTGTTGTGACTTGCCATCACGGTGGGTGTTAATGTTTTCGACAAGGGCTCAACAACCCTCGCGCGATCGAAACAGTGTCATAGAAGATTTCAGGCCTTCCTCGGGGATAGCCCCAGCCCTCTGTCCTCCCGAACTTCAAACTTGTGCTGCTCGGCGAGGGAGAGGCGCTGTCTGCGCCATGCGGCTAACATTTGAACTAAGTGGACTACCCCGGCACATTGCCGCCCCCCTGCTTCTTACGTTGCGGAGTGCAGGCAGAGGACATTGGCGGGGGCTCGGGCGCGGCACTGACAAGCTTGGGCACTGTTGTGTTTCAAACAACGGCCACGTTCAAGGACACCATTGATGTGAGCTATCCCCAATTGACGTTAGCTGTCACCCAAGACGTGACCAAGTTATGCAGTTATGCCTTGCTTGGCGGAAGCTTAGACACCACTTATACTGCACCAAACGCGAAGGAGATGGTAGTGGTAGTGGTGTTGTCTTCAGCAGCCTGATTATCGATGCCGATAGTCCTAACGTCGTGGTTCCCCTTTCCCGAACCGAAACAGTGACTGTGCTTCTCGGACAGGGCGCATTGCCAATATTCACAAACTTCTCAACTGACCGGACGCTGAACCTATCAAAACTGTAGGCAGTGACAGCAAAAGCCGCTCACCTACAGATTTTTTGTATGCCATCGTGACTTTCGACTTTCATAAACCATGTGTAATACTGTATAATACGACAACGTATTGCTTCCCTACGTCCCAAGCGCAGCTCGGCATCCTCGCAATATATATTCATGGTAGTCGCTTGTTTTTGAAAAGTTGCATCGCAAGTGACACTGTCGCCGCCTCCTCTGTGCGTGTGTGTTTCTTCCCCCGTTCGTGTCCGTTCGGGCGTTGCTTTAACCCGTCCAGGGTGGAGCCGTTTACACGTACGGCGATATGACGGTGAGCAGCGGGAGAGTCGGATATATGCTTTGGCACCGGAGCGCTTCCACGTTGAGGGTCTTGTCGCGTACCCGACAGAGGACAGCGATCCCTCGTATCTGTCGTATCGCACTTTTGGCCAAAACACAATCCCATCTGTGTTTCGCATTTGCTTTCGTTAGGTACCTCACCTATTTCAATAGTATATGGGGTTGTCCATCGGATTACACGTTCATGTTTTGTCAAAGTCTTGTTTTTGGTGAGGGTGTGAGCTCTTCAAGTTGGCACACGTCATGAGGTACACGCCATTAGGTGCACGTCATTAGGTACGCCTCATTAGGTACACGTGATTAGGTACACGTCATCAGGTACACATCATTAATTACACGCTATTAGGTACCGTATCTTACGGCACCCATCTTGCAACTGGCACTACAGTAACGTCCGTTGATTTTTGTTGGCGGTCACGGGCGCGTGTTAGCAGCCTTCAGTTAGCGTCATATTGCGACTACACGGTATGGCCGGGGTTCCGTGGCGAATGCGCCGAATAAACGTCCGACAGAGTCGGTGTTTGTCGGCGTATTAGCGTTTTGCCTTATCCTGTGGTTGACGCCGGGACAATTTTGTCCCAGGCCCCTCAATGTTCCAAACTTTTTTCGCAAGCCCAAGCATTCGCTGAACTACATTGATTCGGAGTATTCCTATCTCAACTCCCGCCCCTTTCGTTCCCTTCCTGTTTATTATACTTATTGTGTTTATTGTATGTATTGTACTTATTGTGTTTATTGTGTTTATTGTGTTTATTGTACTTATTGTACTTATTGTACTTATTGTGCCTGTTGTGCTTGCTGCGTGTGCTTCTGTCCGTTTTGCTGAAACAGTTCGAGGGAGACGTCGTGTTCGAAAACAACAAGCACGTCAACGTAAGCAAGTCCCGCAGGATGCACGAGTCTCTCAGTTTCTTACATCTTACAGCAGTTTAGAGTAGCTGAGGGGATACCGCCGTTCTGGGACGAACGCCGGGTTTCCTTTTGGACGGTTGGACACACCCGGTGGGGTCCACATTTATTGTCTCATGCGGTACATTTATACTTCGTATATGTACATGTGTGTAAACCGCAGTTTTCGCTAACGCTGCCGCTGAACACAAATGTAAGCATTGGGTTAGATGAAGCCTCCTGCCGCGGTCTGTGGTCGGGGGGCACGTGTTTGTCCTAACGCCTATGTTCATCTGATTGGTCCGCGGTTTTACTTGAAGTCTACAGAATATCAATATCGATATTTTTAGAGCTGCGTAAGGACTCCCGACCCCCGACGGGTACTGCGGGTGTTTACCCCGTTTTGTTTTAGTCCTTGACAAGCCCTGACACCAAACGGCGCACGGATGACTTGTACGCTAGAGTAGTGGGTAGGTGCGTACGTTAAGCCAACATGGTGTGTTCCTGAACTTTCTGCGAAATAAATCAAATGCATCGAAGTATCACAAGCAGCTTGCGAATATGAGTTTCGCCGAAACCCTTGATCTCATAGCTTTGAAAGTGCATTTTTCGTTTTATTTTATTTACAGTACGGAGACGGGAACGGAAGCGGAGGTGGCCTGTATGTGGAACAAGGTTTGGTGCTATTCAAGGGTGCCGCATCCTTCATCGACAACGAGGTCTCCGAGATGTTCCAGTCTGGTGGCAGAGGAGCCGGTATGTTCACCGGTGCTTTCCACGACGAACCGATGGTTTTTTCGGGTCCGGTGCTGTTTTCAGGCAACCTGGGGCTGGTGAGTGCGGAAATCTTTCAAAAGTTATACTATATGGGAGAGATGGAAGAAAGATACTCGTCATTGCTCCGCTGTACCTTGGACATGTCCCCGCAGAACCGACCGTCGCAATCGGTACGGGAGGCCCCCTTGCACCGGCACAATGAGAGCACCATAACTAGAACGTCATAACATATGTATCATGTTTACATCCGAAGACTTGTGTGGTAGATGGAGCAATCAAATTTTACACTGTTCGCGGGGTCGCAGTCATA
Organism: Alaria marginata; assembly: GCA_037833945.1. Lineage (NCBI taxonomy): Eukaryota > Phaeophyceae > Laminariales > Alariaceae > Alaria > Alaria marginata. Next base: position 2,889 of record JBBMKB010019119.1, on the reverse strand, counting down.
TCCAGATGTTAGATCCATTTGCCGCGTACCATGTGTTGGTCAACAGTGGCTGCCATTGACTTCTCTCCCTGAGTCGGTCGAACCAAAGAGACCCCAGTAGATTTTTTCGCGATCCTGGCTCATGTAAAAGCCTTGCGCTGCGTTCCGGTAAGCTTTTCCCCACTTCAAAAACAATCCTAGGCTAGTTCCCAGTAGTTTGTAACCAAAAACGTATGTTTGAAAGGGGTTAATCTTTCGTTGGCTGAAGGCCTTAAAGCTTATTAATAGCTATGCCCCTGATTATCTTGCACGGTAACTCAACGACACCTTCGCTCGACCGTTGTTTTGGGGGGGGGGTTACACCTGCAGGAAGGAGCGTTCGCGCTGTGGGGAGAACAAAAAGTTATTTTCGAGTCCCTGGTGACGTTCGAGAACAACGTGATGTCGGTGAGTCGATTGTCATGTCGGCGAGTCGCACTACATGTAGTACATTTAGAGGTGGTATCTCATTTTTCTCGCGTTTTTAACATGAGGAGCTCTATACCTTACCCAAAACGTAGAGGTGGTAGGTCATTTCTCTTTTAAATAGCGCTCCTAAAGCCAGGAGCTCTATACCTTACCTAAAAAACGTATCCTGAGAGCAACGGTACGCGCAACTCGATAAGCAATCTCATGGCCTACTACGTATCCTCAAGGTGTTGGTTCGTCTCTCGGGGGGGTTAGCTATACAGTCTACATGATAAATAGTGCAATAGTGCAACACACAAACGGTATTCCGACCATTTCGGGTAGTGTTTACGTGAGTTGTTAATAGTTACAAGCAGCACCTCTTTATTTACCGTGTCACGAGTCTGCACTCCTGCAAGAGGCGTTTGTGTGCTGTCCCTCTGCGGGTAGAAATGCGGTGAAAAAAGTTGGCACCGTGTCCAAACCCAAAAGTCAGTGGGAGTTACGCGCACGTCGGACAGATCGGACCCTCATCCATGATCTATACCCGGTATCTTTCAAGGTTGATAGATGATCTGTATAGCCTGTGGCAAGGTAGATAGATGATCTGTATAGCCTGTAGCTCACGTTGCTGGATAGGAGCCGTATGATCTGCACGATCTAGCACACATTTCCCGGGTTTGATATGTACTGGATATACCCTGCACCACATATCACATCGACATATCATATGTAAGATCTACTGTAGATGATCTAGATGAACTAGATGATATGTTAATAGATGATCTAGATGATCTGTCCGATGTGAGAAATTTGTTATTGAGGGCCAACAATACGACAACATTCCGCAACGAATACAACCACAGAACGAATAACTTGAAAAATTCGGGCTGTATAGTTCAGCGGCTCAGGCCCAGTCTCAGGGGATGGTTGCCGTACCTCGTCACAAGTCTTACCGTATTTCCAAAAATACCCGCCATGGAAATCTGAAATTTTGTTGCTCTGCTGGCGGATAAAAGGGGAGGTATAGTGGGGGGCTCTCCAAAAGTGCCGGTTAAATAGTGCCACTGGTCTCAATAGTGCCGTTTGAATCGTGTTGTGCGATTGTACCTGTATATACAAGTAGTAGCCCTATGTCCAGTAGTGCCGGTGCCCTGAATAGTTCCGGTATATTGGACTGGCACAAACCGGCACAATTGGCGTAGCCTTGGTTGAAACCAAAGGGTTATACCGTGTATACCGCATAACACGCATGACACCACACCCCCTATAAGTATCATAGAATAAGTTTCAGAACCGATTCCCTCGAATTGAAGGGGGGGGGGGACACAATAAAAGTGGCGGCTTTGGGAAGATCGCGTCGAGACCTTCCTTAGGCTCGTCGCTATTTGTTGTATTGAGAAATATTAATGCTACGAGTATTATTAATAGTAATGCTATTAATAGGCGTGTTTGGACTCTCCTCGTTGTGAAAAACATTATCTTTCAACTTCACCCAAGGGGGGGCTTTGCACTAAGTGTTATACCGTAAGAGGATGGTGTGGCTCATCGCCTGTACGACCTGTGGGGACAGCGTCTGCTGATATCTCCCTGCACGCCAAAAAATGGTAGAGACGGACACGGACGGGTAGATGGCGTCTAGTGCCAATATGCTGCCAACGCGCTGCAGCAGTCAGGTATGCGTCGGTATACACTTCTGCTATTAATAGAGCAAAGAGAGAAAGGGTAGCAACGGTGAGAGAGGATGTTTCTGGTAGAGATGCCGAAAGGGCAAAGGCAGGGATGGTGATAGAGGGCATGCTCGTAGGGTTATCGACAGAGAACGGGCAGGGATGGTGATACATAACATATGGTACCTGGTATGCTGGTAGAGGTGTCGACACTCCAACCTAACCTGGAACTACGGTAAGCTGCTGGCTTTATCTCATGGCCTATTGATATGTACCTGGTAGAGCGACTTCAGCCGAAGAAAAAGTATAGGGTAACGAACAAGGGCGATGTAGACGATCACGCTATGCGCGAAGGGGTTCCTCACAACGGACAGATGAGATCCCTCCCGATCAACTGTGTCGTTCAGGGATGTTAGAACCCCGGTCTATACCATCTTTATGGCCAATAGATCACGTTGCCGGGCGGGGGCCGGGCGATCTAAAGGATCTAGCACATGTTTCCTGGGTTGGCTATGTATATTCTACATACATATTATATGTACTACACAAATCCTGCACAACGTATCATGACGTATCATAACGACATATTATAAACATTAAAAATACACTTCAGCTGTGAGATCGAAAATTTGGTCGAAACTCATCTTTGCAAGCTGTGTGTGATACTCCGATTGCGCGTGTTACTGGGTGTGTATGTCCTCATGAAAGATATTTAGTAGGTCGGCGGCTCCCCTTAGTGCTAGCTAGTACCAGGGTCAACAGGGTGATGCTAATCAATCTGTGCGTGGAAACT
>JBBMKB010019008.1:0-17017 GCA_037833945.1 Alaria marginata | reverse complement strand
CCATGGGCTGGCCCCTGTGCTGCCCCGTACTAAAAGGTGCACGTTTTCGTTTTGTGTTTATTTAATTAATCTTTTGGCAATTTCGGAGAACGTTTTTTTTTCCAGAAACAAAATATTTCCAAAATCAGGGGGAAAATACGCGCTGCAATCGGGTTTTGCTCCCAACACCAGAGGAGTTTTTTCGGCTCTCGTCCTGGAAACTCAAGTTCATTTTCAAAGCCAGGATGGACAAAGCGCAACATGTTGTGCTATATCAGTGTCTTAGCGTAGAGAGCTCTGAGGCGAATCACACACACCCGCAGACAATGTAAGTTCACGAGGACCGACGGGGAACGCGGCATCAATGGCTCCGGGACGAGCGGCTTGCTCAACCACCTGTGCAGCGACCACAACGCCGAGCACCTCATCGTGCAAAAACCCAGCCGCTGTATATTCGATGTTTCCCTGGTCTTTTCCGTCCACGCATACATTCCGGCATGTGGAACGTATGCATGCAGTGTATTTCAGCCATTTTACGGCGAATATTATTTCCGCCGTCCTTTTCTTCCCGTCAAGGAAGTATTTGCCGCCGTGAATTACCGTCAGTCATCGTCCCTTCCCGTCAAGACAATGTTGCGTTACCATCCTCTCTCGTCCATTATTGAAGTATCGCCATATATTACCGTCTCTTCCCGTCAAGACATTTTCGGTAACCGTCTTCCCCCGTCAAGATTTTATTTCCCGCCGTAAACTACCATCCCTTCCTGCGGCAAGAAACAAATCCTACCATCCTCTCCCGTCAAGAACACGTTTCCCTCCGCAAATTACCACCCCCTCCCGTCCACGCAATTATTCCCGCTGAAAATTACTACCCCTTCCCGCCCACAAAATACTTCCTTACCATCCCTTTCCGTCCAAACATTGTTTCCTTACCATCCCTTCCCGTCCAGAAAATATAGCCTCACTGGAAATTACCATCCCGTCCCGTCAAGAAAATACGTCCCGTTGGAAATTACCATCCCGTCCGTCAAGGAAAATGTTACCACCTTCCCGTCCCATCCCATCTCGAAATATGACCTCAATATTACCACTCCATCCCGTCCCGTCCTGCATTTGTTTCACGGCAAGCAGCCCGAAACCCGTCCCGTCACGCGTTTTTGTTACCCCGTTAGACCCTGGAAAATCCCGTGGCATACATTGCGGGGTGTGCATCTTTGTGCATATACAAATTGCCTACCAGGTGTTCCGAATCGCGCTTTTCCAGATCTTCCGGAATTCCGGGAAACGATATCGTTCTTTTTTCGCCCGATCCCTAATTCTCTGTCATCGAGCTTATTTGTGAAACTACTGTGCCGAGAGTCGCCCGGGAGGAGAAGGGGTGTAGGGGAGCGGCGTCCAAAGCTTTCACTTCCCGTTGTCTAGGAATTGTTCGGCAGAGCAGAGCGGTCGCCTCCTCTCGCGGCGGAAATAACCTGTGGAGCCTGACCTTACGTTGGCCGTTCCAGTGACCGCCGCCGTTCATCCCTCGCCATTCCCAGGGTGCTGCTATGTCTGATGTTGCAGTAGCTTCTGGTGCAACGCCATCCAGTGGGCAGAGACCGCTCGCTTTCTGTCGTATCGTTCACTTGCCTCAAGTACTTTCGCTCGACAGCATCTAACGTTTATGTTAAAGCCGCATGGGAACGGAGACTGGGGCGTGGTGCGGCAGTTGCTGCACATCCGGGGGCGTGGGTTTCTACAACCTGGCAGATTGTCGCCACTGTTGTCCTCGTTTGCCCCATGTATCGTTAGCGGAACAATTCGCGACTATCACGTGCAGTAGTTTTTTCGCGGAGTGTGCTAACCATGCGCGCCGACCGATTTTTAGAATATGAACCCTTTGATGTGCTGGAAGACTTCGTAAAAAATGATTGAGCCTCACGTCCACCGTATTCGATTGGTTGCTCGTTTTACACCCTTCGCTTCTCGATCCTAATTTCAGGATGATCGCCACATACAAAATGTTTCTTGGGCCGGCAACAATGCACAAGGTGTTGCTTGCGGTCGTACTCGGGATGCTCACATGCGGCACACGCTCTGCCCCCGCTGACGATGAGCGACAGCTTCAAAGCATCCCAACAGCCAACAAGGTCGGTTTTGTTTAGTTTGTGTTCGGTTAAAACAGGTTGGGTCAACTCGCATTGCGTCGAGTGGCTTGCTTAACTTGATTGCTATCGTGGCTTTAACATTTGTTTCGGAAAGGGCCAGTGTTGCTTTGGTCTTGCTTCGTATTTTTAGTGCCCGCCTGATGTCTCGGTTATCGTGTTTTATTCTTTTATTTTCGGTCGGTTGAATGCGCTTGGGCTTTTCACCAGGTCCCACGCATTTCCGTGACTTTTATGCCACTATGATGTTTTTTCTTAGCACTGTGAAGTACCCACAATGATATTTATTTATGTGTTTTTCTCTTACACCACCCACCTGTGTTACATCGCGTGGTGCAATCGCCGCTTCTTTCTCGGCCGTCCGCCTTTGTAACAGCAATGCTGGGTGTTCCATCACATGAACAAATCGGGTGGCACAACCATCAAGTTTTTGCTGAAGCGGTGGCTGAAGAACCAGGGCTACAAAGTCGGTCAATTCGACAACCAAGGCAAGGATCTACTTTATATACCATTGATACCCCTTGTTTTTGAGGTGGCACGGGGGGCCTACCCGTGTCTGTATTGCAGCGAGATCCTCCCCACCATATCGATTTTGGTTGCCACGGAAAGCGCCAACTGTTTATGCTGGCGAGATAGGCCTAATTTGTTTTCCGCAACTTTTTTTTCCCGCAACTGGCTGAGCCTTTCCCCTTATTTGTCCTGTGTATGTAACGTGCTTCTGGCTTCCCTAGCGCTATGGCGCGGAGCGGTGAGGCAACACGTGTCTCTGTCTCGTTCTTTCTCTTTACACTAACCCCGATATCAAGCACACGATTCCAATGTGTCCCGAGCGCGGCGATAACAGTTCACGTTTTCTCCGACCTTGCGCCTTCCGTAGAACGGTAGTAGGACATTAAAAAACGGATGCCTTTCTTTTTTTTATCTTCACCACTTCGAGGGATGCTCAAGTTATCTAGAAATCGTCCTGCCCTCTTTCGTTTTCCCTACCCCAATTTCCCTTGTTTTGTATGCCTCTCGCGCCCCGTGGTTGTTTCGCTCGTCGTTCTTGGCTTTCATCACGTATAGAGTGGCTGGCGGGAAGTGAGGCCGCACGGGCTTTTGTTGCTGAAGATTACGACTTCACCTGGGGCTCGTACACGGAAGGGCTAAGGCGCCACGGCGCCGAGCACTGCACGTGGTTCACCATGTTCAGGCATCCCGTGGCGCGCGTAGGTGAGTGACAAGCAAGCCCGGCTTCGGGCGGCATAGTAATGACTACTACGACATTGACCTGCAGTGGTCGCACGCGTAGGAAGCAAAATATTAGCCGCGGCCCCCGCTGTCGTATATCTCGATCTCACCCCCTGTCGCATAGGTTCGCGATGTCCTCCCTTTTTCGGACGTATCTTAGCCTGTCAGGCGTGCCTTTTGTGCCGCCTAGGATCGGCTTAGGACGACGACGAAGCAAAGGATAGTCCTTTCAATTCGTTGAATGAACACCCGCGTTGGAAGCTGCAGCGATATTTACCGTTACCCATAGTGCTGTCGGGTGAATCCCGCATGGTGAACCCTGCGTGTGGATTGTGTTTTATCGTGTTCGAAGTTTGTTAGAGGCGAGAAGATGAGCCTGAACGAACGGGTTCGGACAGAAACGAGCCGGTTTCATAATTCGAAAACGTCTTTGCTTTAGCTGGTGGGCCCGAGCCACATGTTTCCAGAGTTTGCGTTCGAGGCCGGTACCATGTGAACGTTACCAATTTAGCTCAGCTATTTGCTTGTTAATCGACTATTTAGTCGCCAACGATGATCGTTGCAAAATCTGGAACTGCTGTACTAATGATATTTTGTCGGGACGCGTGAGTTGTACTTGTTTTTGGTTGTGCGTCTGATTTATACGTTTTTGGATCCCACCGCGCAGGCGATACACACCCAATGCTTTGCTCGCTTTACATCTGTCAGATCATAAAAGAGCTGAAACCAGGAAATACTGAGGCCCATTTTTTTATGGCTTTACCTTCTGCCAGAAGTGAAAGAAAAAAGGAAAAGTTCCAGGAGATGACCAAACATGCAAATAATTTTCCGAGCTGTTGAAAAGCATTGGTGCAACAAAGAACGACATAGAAAGGGAGAGTGAGTGCATGAGCGAGGATTATAGACGGATGGGAGCAATTGGTAAAGACCACACCTTGAAAAATATCAACATACCGGTAGTTCCATATTTCCCCTTCCAGCATTACAGCATTTCTCGCTCATTGCGTCATATTTTTCATCTTTCTCCACATCTTTCCTTTAGTCCCAATTTCCCACAATTTTTTCCACAAACCATTTCTCCATACTGTGGCCTAGGCCTTTGAACATCTAGAAATAATCAGTACTGTTTCTTTGTAAAAAAATATTCGACTGGAAGTAGGCGTAGAAGGAGGTTAGAGCCTGCGCATAGGTTTCCTTTTCATGTCGTGATCTTCGTCTTTGGGGGCTTCTTTGAGTGATCAACGTTGACACTAATGCTGCATATTGTCGGACGGCAAGTACAATATTAAAGTACCTGGTAAGGAACATGCCAAAGGCGAGGTTGCCAGCAATAGCGGATAGGGCTGTATGGCGGGGGGGGGCGTACTCATTTGTTGCTCGCCTTAGTCATTTGACCAATGACCACGCATCTCTTTCAAGAGTCAGCAATAGCTGATAGCGCTGTATGGGAGAAAGTCACAGAAGGGCGAGCTGGTATAAGGTGGGATAGCGTAGTCGAAAACGTATGGAAGGGCCTAGGAGGAAACCAAGAAGAGATAATGTCCAAAGACAAGTCTGGGGGATACAAGACAGAACTAAACCAAAGGATAGACGCAAGGGAAAGGCTAGCCCTAAGAAAGAAGGTGAATGAGGAAGAACATATAGAGATGTACGGGGGGTTAAACGAAGACATAATAATGAACACTTGCGCGGCCCTCTACGCGAAATCGCTGAAACTGCGTGTTCTTGTAGGAGACCTGGACCTGCCAGCAAGGAGAAAGTGTATACCAGTAGTCGGGTGGAGGAGGAAAAAGGTGCACAGAGCTCCCCGTGTGGCAACGCAGACGAGAGTAGAACCTACACGGAGGGAGAATATCACCTGTAAAAAGAGGAACATAATGTTTAGAGGCGATGGGGATATTAGACGGAAGTGACATGGAGAAGTTTGGTACACTACCTGGTATATAGTAACGAGAAAACGATCGCTATCCTAGGATATAGATGGTGGCCACAGACGGCCAAACAGGAAGAAGGTAAGAAAATCCAAACGTTTTAACGTAGTATATAGAAGCAACGCACTGAACGCCCAAATGTTGGTGGTGTCTCTATTAATATTAGGAGTAGGAACGGTGCCCCGTCCCGAAAGGGATGCGTGGTCAATGGTCAAATGACTAAGGCAAGCAACAAATGAGTACACCTCCTCCCCTCCGTCACTTCTAAGTATACACGCGCATGCTTAATTGATATGAACTCGTTTGTTTGCCCGTACAGGTCGTCCACATGTTTTGCAATTGCCTACGCACCGCCCGTGTTTGCTACTCGTAGCTACCGCAAAAACAAACACGCCTCAAGCTGCCTGCTCTATTTCGAAACTTGCTCATGTATGCTAACCGCTGTTACTCTTTTCGTTCTGTTTTGCTCGTTTTCCCCCGTTCGGCGTCCGCTCGGGTTCACGTGGTTGGGGGGTGGCGCCGATGGTGGGCGGACTACTTGCAATGGCTCACACGCACCGTCACAAATGCGCGAACAAAAGTGTCGGCCTTCTATTATTGCCGGAAGCCGGACCGAGTGCAGGACCCTCTGTGTGCTTCTGTTGTCCGAAAGGCGGATACGATGGACCTTCTGGCGTTTACTAAACACTGGGCCAACTTTGGTCTGCGGCAGTTCGTGACCTCCTTTGTCTTGCCCGAGGACATTACAACGGCTCCAATAATATCGGCTATGAGCCCCGAGGTTCCCGGCTGGTACAAGCTCAAAACCTTCTTTGACCATCTTCAGGCGCAAGACGTGAATGATCCCATCATCGATGCCGGCATTTACAAGTGAGCTGTTTTCGGTAGCGGTGCTCTTGGCGATTAGTAATTACTCATTGCATTGGAGTTGCTGAATAAGACGGATTGGCATACATGTTTTTCTTTGTTTGGCGTTTTGGCATAAGCAGAGGGAGAGAAGTGATGCGATGCTTGTCTTGCGCCCTTTTCGAAGGAGTTTCTACGTACTGTTTTACTGTATGCTTGAGTTTAATTGTTCCGCGAAAGTGGGGTGGCGGCTGGCACGGTGAGAGAGATAAACCCAGTCTACGTACAACCAAAGTATATTCATATTAATGAGTGCGTCGGCAGATGCCCACTCCTAAACACGCCGCTTTGGTAGAGCTTAAGGGGCGCCTCACCGCGAGTACACGGTTTCGTCTTACCCCAGACCCCTAACCCCACCTCCGACCGAGCCGAACCTCAGGCACTGACGCCCAAACCCTTGTCGCAACGTCGTCGGCCGTAAAGATTCTTACAGCCTGCCGAAGCTCTTCTTATGGGCAAATACAAGGCGGTCGGCGTTTTGGAGAACTTCAACGCTACCCTACACCTTTTCAACAGGGCGCTTGAGCTCCCCGAATACGACTGGCTGGAGGAGTTTGATAGAGGTGAAGGCGGGCTGTTGATGGGGAAATTCGTCGATTTTGGGACACGGCAGTATCTGCCGGGTCCGTGCAACTGTTAAGACGAATACTATAACGGCGTTTGCTGTTGATATGGGTTACCGGTGGACGCGGGAGCGGCAACCGTCGTGCCGTGTTTGCCGCACTACCATAAGTATATACACCCTCACTTGTTTTGCTATTTTGCCGGACCGGAGCGTATTCGCTTGGCAGGAAAAAACGACGCGCGCCCCTTCTCCCCATGGTTTAACACCACTTTGCGGTCGTTTCTGGTACACGCTTGACATGTTTTTACCCGTGGCTTGGAAGATCCAAACGATCAGGGCAGAAATAACGATGCTGAGAATCCCGCACCGTCCTTTGTTATGAACCACATACTCCACAAAGCATCACATTCCTTTCGCCGGCCGAAACTCGGCCAGTTGCACCAAGATGTAGACTTGTCACTGTGAGCTTGAACTCAGCATGGTCTAAAGCTGCTGATACGCCTTTGTTCGGCCGTCCAAGCTTCGCTAATTCTTTTGCTGTGCTACCTTTGCCACCAAGAGCATTTTTTAAGTTGTCCTTTGGATATTTGTTGTCCAAAATACATGTTCAAAGCGGGACGCATTTATTATGATGCGCACTGGATATTTTACGGGGCTTCAATTTCTGCGCGCCTTGCGTTATTTCCTCCTGAGCTTACTTTCAACCTTAACTCGAACGACCGATTCCGAGCGTTGCGTTTCCCACTGCCAACTATGCTCACGCGAGCAAGGACAAGACCACGTCAATCGCGCCTAGTCGTCATTTGTGTACAGTTGTGCTGTACCTTGATTTTCAGGCCTTTTTCCTGATGCGAGGTCGCAAATACTCATTTTGAAACAAAAAATCAAAGGTTTGGTAGGGGTTCGCTCTGGAAGATTATTACGTTAAATAACTGGTGCCGACGGGTTCTACGATAGAGGTAGCACTTTTAGGTTTTTTTTTTCTGAATGACGGGGATCCTGAACCCAAAATCGTCGGAAACTCCTTGTTTCTTAGTCCGATTGTTTTGTACACCTAGGCCACATGGGTTTGTTCATCGGGTTGCACTTTCAGTTTACTCAAAAACCCGTTGGTGGGTGAGGTTCAGAGCGCCCTAAAGTCAGGATCCCCAGAAAAAAACGGGCGCACCTCTATCGTAGCATGTGTCTGCCAGCCGTTCTTAACTTGATTTGTTTTGTCATCGACGAACAAATGAAAACAAAGGAAACTGTGACGCACATAACAAAAAGATGGCTGAATAATTCGACAGGATTGCTGAATATGATACTTGCGGCATATACATCTGCAACAGTTTATCACAAACCTTGTACTTTGTACTATTCCCATTCTCACGGGAAAACACTACAACGTACCCTGGATCATGCGGATGACCCCGGCAGCAGCAAACCCCACCAGCCTCTGAAATAGAGATGGGCCCCCCAACATTGTACGTTTGGGAAACGGGTGAGGTGGGGTAGAACAAGAGGAGCACCTGGAACTCCAACAACTACCCAGTACATATTTGCTGCAGCGTTTTCCTTGAGGCTGTTGACTGCACGAACACGTAGATCTCTCACCTCTTCAAAATATCGTTCCTTAAGCAAGGGTTATTTGATATCTGACTCTCGCTCCTCCCTTGCGCTCGCTTGGTGTTGCTTGCTCTCTGCGTGCGTATTGTCCTTGCCTTGACATGGGCGTAGTGGGTGCGGTCAATGTCAATGCCAAGGACGAGGAGTCACACGTGTTCACAGAAGAAGACCGCAGCTTGGAGCTGGCCAAAACGGACGTCATGATGAAGAAATACCTGTTGCTCGACCTTCTACTCTATGAACAGGCCGTTGCTATCCATCATATTCAGCTTGCGCAGTACGATCTGGCATAGTCTACTGACTTGGCATGTGCGTGCGCGCGGTGGGGTGTGGAGTCGAAATGCCAAGCCGGGTCGCACGCGGGTTTTTATGTTCGATGGACCTGCACAACGGTAGTAAGTTGTTTCCATGGCGAGAACTCGCAATCGTCAGATGGGCTTGGCATGAGAGCGGTCAAGGAAAACCATCACATGAGTCAGGGCTCATGTTCTTCTTGTTTTAGTCTGTTGCACCTCTCTCGTTCGCCGAATACCCTCCTTTGCCGATATCTGTTGCGTGTGCTTGACATGAACGTTTGCAACGTCGCACTCAACGGCTACATGTTCACCCCAGATTTTAGTTTAGTTTCGCCGTTTGATGTTTTTCGATCGCCAGGGGACACCCTGTGCGTATCCTACAGTATTCGAGAGTCGAGTGATTAGGCACTCTAGGGAAATTCGAGTACGATCGTACGTGTGTGGGTTGGGATTCGGTTTGAAGCAGGGGTCTTGGTGCGCGTGGATATCTTCGGATTTTCGGTCATCGTGATGTATCGGCGTTGGGTTTTGTTCGGTTGGAGGTGCTTTCCTACCTTCGAAGCAGTGTTCAGGTTACGTAATCGAGAGTTGTAAGGTTGAGATTCGGACTGTAAATCATACCTACGATCTGGGATTGCTGGTGTGCTGTTCAACAGGACGAGAGCAGGACATTCTTGGTTTCATATCAAGTCCAGGGAGGTGGTGTTGTTCGAGGTGAGGGTGGTCTAAGCTTCAGGTGGGGTGGATTGGAAGGCTGGTGTGGCTGGTGAGTACGGGTATCTACGACAAAAAAAGTTGGCTTGTGCCAGATACAAGATACCTGGCCCAGGATACCTCTCAACCACAAAGGTGCAAAACAAATCGACTGAAATGTTTACTAGGTATCTAGCAACGCGAGCAAAGGAGGAGTCGGAGTCTGGTTTATCTAGCATCGGTAGGTCCAGGTGTCAGGTGATGTTTGTTTCAGGTGGGCGTGATCTACACTTCAAGTGGAGCGCTATCTTCATTTTATTCTACGTACCTGGTACACTGTTTAGTTTTAACAGGTGACAATGGACACAGGATATAGGGTGTCTTTGATGTATGATGTGGTGGATTTTTGTTGGATTACGTCGTGGTTATGGTGAGAGGGGAGACTACTCTTTGTATATTTTTTGCCTAGGGACTCCTAGCCTAGCTAACACGGGTGGTATGGATCGTTTGCAGGTTCTGCAGGGCGATGGCCTGGTCCAGACCATGGTCGGAATGCAGGTGTTGCACCGAGAAAGATCCATCGTCGCTCGCTTAGAGAACCATCTCGTCATTCTGAAGGTTTTATGCGGCTGATAGCGACGTCAGTTTTGATGGGTCGGTTTATCGCCGTAATCCAGGTGGTACTTTAGATGGTAGTAGTGTTCCAGGTGGAGGTGCTTTGTTGCATCTGGCTTGTGGTGAGTAAATGTGTTCGGGGGTTCCTTTTAATGTCAACGTGGTATCTGACCCACATGTTTCTGTTTCAAAAATGAATGAAAGAGGGGCTTTGACAGCGGCGAGTACTACTGCTGCTGTTCTTGATGTGCCTGCGATTAATAGTAGTAGGGGGGACTATTTCGAACAAAATTGTAGCGATCCGTATGGGTCTTCAGAGACTGCTCCTACCCGTGGTTCAATCGGTACCGTTCGCCGCATCCCGGATCCATCTGTTGTGGTCCCGTCTTCTTCGCTGTCGGTAGTGTCTGAGCAGTGCGCATCTGAATTGGTATGTTCCCCTGGGGTATCTTTAACATATGAGGGTGCTAACCGCGTGTGTGTGCAGGGACGATCATTTGCGGGTTACATCCAAAGAAATAGCACCAGTAATGACCGGAAATGCTAATTCGTAAAGAAACGCTCATGAAAAGGGGTCTGTGCCTGCTGAGCCCAACGTTCTGTCAATGGATGATGCGCCGGATGGCATGGAAGAAGCCTCTTCGCGGGCTCCGTTGAAAATCATAGCGCAAGGCGTAACTTGTAATATGAATACGTCACGGACTGACAATGGAAAGGAGTCTGTGCCTGCAGAGTCAACTAGTTTGTCGACGGATAATGCATCGGAATTTGGTAGGATGTCGCCCGAGGTCGACTTGGAGGATCAGGTTCTCCAACTTAGCGTTGAGCCAAATAACTGTACAGACGCAGTTGGTCTTGAGGGCAAAGGTAATGATAACACAGCGCATGATGCCAAACATACAGTGTTTGTTGGCGGTGATATCGGTGCTTGTGCGGGGGAGTCATCCCACGGCAGGGTTTTTTTGGGGTAAAACGTTCCTGACCGGTTGAGCTCCTGAAGTGAGGAACTACCAGTTGGTATGATTATTTTTTTCGAGCGTATTCGTGTTAGGACTAGCGGGTAGAAATGTTGATCGGGTTGCGCGGACGAAAATCTTGGAAGTCGTGTTTCGGGTGAGATATTGAGCTCCTCATGATCCTCATGTCAGGAGCTCAGAAACGTATTGCTGCACCCCTACCATGGGATGACTCGGGGATTGATGTTGTTGGGTCAACTCGTACATTGCCTGTCGTGTTTGCTCATCTTCGGCCCGAAAGCTTTCCTGCTAGCCCGGGACCACTACCAGCTGGTCCAGACTGAATATTATCGGTCGCGAAAAGAAAGGAGCTGGTGCGTCTCTTCTTGTTTGTATGTTGTTGTTTGTGAGTGTATGTCTCTGAACTTTCTTTTTGTTTGCTTGTTTCAGTACACAGATCTATCAGCAAGTGCGATGACGATTGGGGAGAGATGGCTCGACGTCGATAATCCCTGCTATGCTTTTTTTCACGTAGATTGGATAATTATCGTCCATTATCTGTGTTGTATTCCTTCTGAGTTTCAGTTCAAATCGATGGGTTTGATAGTCGATGCGTGCGCAACATGGTATTCCCATTTATCCTGGATGCGAGGGGCAGAGATTGTACAATGTGGAATCCTGGATGCTGTTGTTGTTCTTTGATGTTTGTTTGCGTTACGCGTGTGTTGTGGGTGGCCACAAGCTGTCGGTGTCTTTCGTTTCTGTCGTTTTTCCCCAAGTCCCTTTGGGCCTGTGGGTTCGCTCTAGGGGGGGGCTGTGGTCGCCAGGGGACATCCTGCGTGCATCCCCGGGGTTTCCAGGCCGATGGATGTATGGATATTATGTGGTATAACAGGGGACATCTGGGGTGCATCCCCGGGGTTTCCTAAGGTAGATGAATACATGGATATTGCGGGGTGTAACGGATTGCTTAGGCTGCTGTAGACCCGTATCTTGCTCTGCGCTCTCTCTCTGCTGGGGGGCTCCTTCGGTGGGAGGAGTAGGGAACGCTATCTCTCCTGCCTTGGGTAATACACAATTTTCTTCTTTCTTTTGCTCAGGTCACCAGGGGGTGGCCATCATCTGGCTCGGGTGTTTGAGCGGTGCCCACCCTGAGCCGTGTCCACTCATCGCCGACCTTATGTTGCACGTCCAGGTGTTCCGCCAACTTGGATCTACCGCGGCCTCACGGGCGGAAATTCGTTGCTTGTTTGACGAGTCTCAAGTCGGTTCGTTTTCGTATAGACATCTGCACAGGGCACCCGAGAAGTTAAGTGTCGGCTCCGGCTGGTGACGGGTGTACTAGCTATCGATGCTCGTCGTGATGTGGGTGTTAACAGTCTGCGATCGTTGCCTCATTGTACCAGACAGGGTCGGCCAATGATTGTTTTAAAAGTAGTCAACCCGATTATCGTGTCATTTACTGTTTAAACTTTCGGTTTACCACTGGAGAAATATCCTACACCAATTTCAAGTATTTTGCACTCCAAAACGTAAGTGCATTTCTAAAAGGGCTAATCGGGTTAAATGCCGGTAAGTCGCGCTCGTCTCGACGGGAGTCGATGCCTGAAACACACAGCATCGTCAACCACCAACTCTGTGTTTTTCGAGCACGATGTGAGCGGAGATTTCACCGAACCTCTCACGGTAGAATGTACCGTCTTTGAAGGCCGAGATTTTTTCTATTTCCATCAAACAGATGGCGTGTCTGTTGGCTTAATGGGGCAACATTCCTAAGAGATTTATCTCTTTGGCTTTCCGTCGCCACTGAAAAAATACCACTGCCAACATTTGAAGCAAAATTCTGTGATATTCCGCATACATTGTTTTTTTTTGGCCCGCCTTTCATTCTTTTATTTTTTTCACTCCGCTCATTTTGTTTTTAACCCGTCGCTTAATTTTGGGTAATGTCATCTTCTGCACATTTGCCACAGAGACCGACGCTAGACACCATGCAATTGACAGCACAACCCCCCGCTGACAACAGACACAACACATAAGACATGAAACAACGCACAGCTCAAATTTAAAGCAGACACCACTTTAGTGGGACGTTCTCCGAGGCCATCTACAATTGCATACAAATGTTTCAACTCGTGATTCTCACACAACACTGGCCTACCCTACTAGACGACTCCTGTGTTCATGCGCTGCCGCTCGAGGAATAACTTGGCTACATTCGTTTCGAGCCCGGATCAAAAGCCAATTGTCAAGAAAGCTGGCCAACTATTCAGAGTGGCCTCGAATTTGCCCCTCTAACATTGCGATTGGGTGCAGTCGCCCACTAGACAACTCTATTTGTTGGCCGTTCTGCAGTTTCGCTTCGGCAAGACAGCAGGGGAAGCACACAATCCATGTATTGATCGGAAGGTTCCCCGCCATAAGCTTTAGCGGGACACGAATACTTTAACGTGGCCTATTGAGGAAACCCGTGCATATTTGGCAAACATGTGCTGGGACCCACATCATACTTGAGAGGGCGGAGGGGGGCAGATTGCAACAGACAGGGGACGCAACACGGTAGCAACAGCGTTTTTTGGTCAAGCGGCACGTCTTTACCAATTGAACCAAAGGGTTTGCCCGCATGGTCGGTCCGCTTTACGGCGGCAACATAATAAAGTGAGGAACGGGACGAAATCTACGGCAGGCAGTCTACGGCAAGCCGAAGTTCATCGATCGCCAACTCGAAGGCTTCTACTGTAAACACCTGGTACATAACTATCGTCTTGATGTCGTTTCGGTAGCAGCAATCTGTACCGACTGTGCTCACCGGGTCATAGGAGTCACATACGGACGGGCTGTCGCGACCACCAAGCTGACAATTTACGAGATTGCGCAAGGCCTCCGACATTTCCTTGTGGGTACCAGAGTCCGATGCGTCACAGTGGGTGTCGCGCTTCGAGCAGTCCATCGCCAGCCTGCTCACAAATCGGTCGGGAGAATAAGGCAAGTTTGTGCGATGGCAACGTTTCAACGCTTGCGTGCCTACAACGCTCGTTGTGACAACAGTTGCAGACAACCTGCGGCAAGTTGCGCACGTATAAAATATATGCAATGCGCCACTCACAGGAAGGAATTAGACAGGTAGGCATTGCTTTCCATCATATTAAGAAACGCACGCATCTACGCGATGCTCTGTTTTGTTGGCGCAGCCCCTGTATTGTTCTTGAGACATATTGGCAGTGCGATAGCCCACTCGCTCGGACGTGCGCAGGATTCAGTAGATACCAACCTTAAGGAAATTAAGAGGAATAGCCCAAACGACAAACGGCGTGGAGCATTCAAACCCATGCACCCCGCAGCTGAGCCATACACGGCCACGCACCCGGCGCAGAGCAAACACCACGCGGGCAGATCACTGCATCTTTGCATAAGCGTGCGAGTGGTGAATATGTTACCGACTGCAGCATGGTCCCCTGGAGTGCCGCCCTGTCGCCAACTCACCAATTGCACACATAGCAAAATAGATGCTTGCAACGGTTCTTGTTGGCGCTCTCATCCGCAGGGACGAAGTGATTCTGAATACAACGAAACACACAGAGAAAAACAAAACACTTTAAGTGCTGAACACGACATGTTGTACCTGGTATATAGAACGTCGAACGTTTCTTCGAAATTCTGACTAAACATATTATGAAGAGCGTGCGTTCCGCGCCCCCCCCCCTGTCACGCCATCTGGGTGCAAGCGCACGCCCACCGATGTGTCCAGATCCTGGCGGTTATGTTGTTGTTTTAGTTTGTTACGTCATCACTTTACTTTCCGTCTGACTTCCTAAGAGATTCTACCCGCAAAGAACTTCTGGACAAGCCGTGGTCACAGGTGTCTTCCCTTCTACCTCCCGGTACGTGCCTTCAATTTTGTCGCGCATAGGGTCCAGCATTCCAGCTGCTTAGCGATTGCCATCGATGTTTGCTTCAGGCTGGTTCACGTTTAAAGCGCCAAATGTCGGGCCCGGCCTATGTCTTCGCCGGGTTTTGGAGTTAGAGTCTGAAACGTTGCACACGCGTTCTATGCACCAGTGTCAAAAAATCGAATGAAGGGGGGCATTTTTTAGTTTCGTCAGACCTTTTAGAAGATTTTGATATTAAGTGTTTTCGAGATTTTTCGCGGTTTTTGAGCCTTAAGGGACATCAAATTTCTCGCGAAAGAAAAAACATACGAAACACCCCGTCATTCGAATATTCACCAAGGGCAAAAAGAACACGTGTGCGAAGTTTCAAGATCCACTTCTAAACACGGCGTGGACATTTGGACATTTGTAAGAAAAAAAGGGCATGAATTCACGGCATAGGCTTGAAATGACTTGTTTTCAGTACAGTACTGAACCGATTTTGGACGTGACATTTTACTATAAAACGATATAACTTTGTCAGGTATTCGTATATTTGTTCTAAACTCTCTACAACAATGAATTGGGGTTCTTGACGCCTGCTGAGGACGCGTTCTACGATAGAGGTAGCATTTTTGGCGTTTTTATTTTCTGGATGACGGAGCTCCTCAGCCCAAAAACTCGTCGGAGTTCATTCCATTTTTGCAATATGCTTTTTTTGTGTAGATGGGCCACGGGTTTGTTCATCGGATTGCACGTTCAGTTTGCTCAAAGTCATGTTTTCGGTGAGGGTATAGAGCTCCTCAAGTCAGGAGCTTCAGAAATAAAATGGTGAACCTCTATCGTAGAATGTGTCTGAGCTTGAAAAATAAAATAAAATTCTGGTAGTGGGCCGATGTTTTTGGGCCATACAGTTAAAACCGTAAAAATGTGACTTCTTCGACAGAAAAAAAAACAAAACTTGATGTTTAGCCAAAGTGCATATCTACCATCGCGCGGAATACAAGGACGATCATACAATTTCGAGAGAGATAAGCTGTAAGTGGGAAGCCGTCCGTGAGATTTCTTCTGTGGTGTGGAAACACGGTAAAACAACGCACTTTATGACGAAAAAAACACGACGAAGCCAATGCCATAAGTTACACGTTTTTGGGCATACCTTTCGTCAACTCATTTTTGAAATAAGAGCATGTCACGTTTTCCCCCTGTTCATGGCGGTCAGCATGATACCAAACATGTGTTATTCGGGTTCACATTGAATCCAAGATTTTCCGGGCTTGAAATGTGGCACTTTTAACGTGAACCAGCCTGTAATCCACGCTCTCGCGCTTTCCTCTAAAGTTTTCGGAGAATAGATTGTCGTTGGTTTGCTACTTCTGCGCCAGCATGTACGTACTCTTTAAACCAGCCTCAGGAGACGAGGCAGATTACTGTACTGCAGGTCTACTGTTGTTGCCCATCACACGGACCTCGGGACAGCTGAGTCGGTTGTGTGGCAGCTTAAGACCCTTTCTCTCGACCATCTCCACATCTTCCCCCTCTATGTCCTCCTCTCCCTCGCTTCCATCCTAAGCGGGTCCTCTGCTACGCTTTGCCACAAACAAGTACCTTTTTTTCGTTCAACTATGTATTTTAAAACTAAAAAACACCACAGATGTGAGATCGAGGATTTGGTCGAAACTCACTTTGCAAGCTGTGTGTGATACGTCGATCGCCCTATTTACGGGGTGTGTATGTCCTCATGAAGGATATAGGTCGGCGACTCCCCATAGTCCCTTAGTACTACTGTAGCTACTGTAGTACCAGGGTCGACAGTGTGACACGTAGACGGGCAGTCGTTAATCAATATGTGCACGGAAACTATAAAACTCGGCCTTGAGGGGGACAACACATTACGGCTGTAGAACGCACCAGCGTGTTATATATATAGAGAGAGTCGTCTTATCGTTCAGGGGAGGTGGGTTTTAGAAATACAGTACTTTTAGATCGCGTCATGAACAGGAGTAATCGCACGAATGGTGTTAGCTCTAAACAGATGATGGGAGCAGCATAGAGAGTCATCTTATCGTTCAGGGGAGGTGGGTTTTAGAAATACAGTAGTTTTAGATCGCGTCATGAATAGGAGTAATCGCACGAATGGTGTTAGCTCTAAACAGATGATGGGAGCAGCGAGGGAAGGGGAAGGGGGGGGGGGTTACTGGACAGTCAAGATAGTTATATGAATA
>JBBMKB010018897.1:0-15000 GCA_037833945.1 Alaria marginata | reverse complement strand
AGGTGGTGGGCGTGGATGCCCTGCAAGTTAAGCGTGCGCTACGTTTCTGCATCAAGGTGCACAGGTTCAAGGAGATGTGTCGACGGGGGTCTTGCGTGGCCATTCGGAAGGTGAGCGTCCCAGCGCGCTACGAAGCGTGCCCCCTCCCCCCCCCCCCCAAGAGCCCGAGGACGAACAGATATAGCAACCAAAACGGTTTTATAGTTTTTTTTTTAGTCTTGTTAGCCTCCAATGAAACTGTGAGCTACGAGCGCGCCGCGAGGACGCACAGATATAGCAACCAAAACGGTTTTATATGTTTTTGTTTTGGTCTTGTAAGCCTCCGATGAAACTGTGAGCTATGATACGAGCGCGCCGCGGTACGAGTAGCATCGTGCGAAGCCCTCGTCGTTAAGCTCCTTGCAGTTGTTGTTTGGTTTCTAAAGTTACCATCAGCCAACCAAGCAGTGTCTGATGCTGCAGCAGTCATTTTTTTTTTAGTGTGTCAATTTTTCCTGTGAAGTCCAGCAGGGGTTACTATTTGATAAACATATTTCAAATACGTCAGCTGTGAGTTTGATCAAACATCTGAAAAAAGCGCGGCCGGAGTATCACGCAGCTTGCAAAGATGCGTATCGGCTATTAATTTGATCGAACTCACAGCTGACGTATTTGAAATATTAAAAATATATATATGGTCGATACTCATCTTTGCAAGCTGCGTGATACTCCGGCCGCACTTTTTTCAGATGTTTTACTCTTTCAAGGTATAGGTCAATGGCTCTTTATAAAAACTATTTCAAATATGTCAGCTGTGATTTCGATCAAATTATGAGTCGATATTTTATAAAAAAATATTTCAAATACGTCAGCTGTGAGTTCGATCAAATTAATACCGGTAGTCGATACTCATCTTTGCAAGCTGCGTGATACTCCGGCCGCGCTTTTTCAGATGTTTTCCTCTTTCAAGGTAGTCGTTTAGGTCAATGACTCCCCCGGATGCTGCCAGGGTGAGCAGAACAATTTTACCAAGGACAATATCAATCCTTAATTAATCTTGTCCGGAACGAAGAGGGCTGGTAATGGGTTGTCTCTATCTCGAGATCGAAGGTCTTTCGTGGATGTTCGACAACGCTGACCAATCCTTGATAAAAATTGGCGAATTGGGCCGCTTGGCAAAAAAAGAACCAGAAAAAATATTTTTAATCCTTTTTTGCCCACAGCGACGGCACGACAATCTCTCCAGCAAAATACCCCAAAAAACGTTTGGAAACTTTTTGGTTAATCTATCGCCTTTCCAGTAGCACCGGTCTTATGTGAGGAAATTCCCCTGTACCGTCAAATGGCGCAAAACACCCCCGGTATACCGTTTTTTGGCTAACGTCCAAAAACATGAGGCACCTTTTTTGTGTTTGCCGTAGGCAAAAAACACCTGTAAAGGCGTCTAAACACACTTGACCAAGTGGGTTTCGGGCGTGTATTCACGCGTGTATCGCGAAAACAATGTTTCAGGGGCCTTAACGCGCTTGATCAAGTGGTTTTCTGCCGCGTATCCACGCATACATCGAGGGCGCAAAAAAAAAAAAAAAACATGATCCCCCCTATAGAATAGGCCCAAAAACAAAAAAATGCCGACTTTTTTTTTTTCAATTTGAAAGCCTTGAAATATTTTTACGTCAGCCTTTCTTTTTGTGGACAAGCTTTGTCAAGCTTTGCCGGAGCCTTGCCTAATTCGTTTGTTCCCTAGTTACACCAGGCATAGTTTCATTTTGTACCGTTTGACCGATCTTGGTGTGACTCGTGTGTGACCCGCGTGTGACACAACAGTGCGACACTCTGTGCGATATTCAACCAGCGGGGACCAGTTAGTAGACACGTAGTGGTATATATATACGTAGAAGGAAGGGTTGTTAGTTCCATTATCATCCCAGCCAATGCAAGTCAATGCCAATGCTGAAGTTGTTGCTGTTTTTGCGTGCCCTACTCTTGTATAATTTATCTACCAAACAGAGGGTATGCTCGACAGAGAGCTGACGCGATAATGCGAAGCAAACACTTCCTTACGCAAATTATGCATCGACGACGCACGTCCTCTTTTTAGTGGACCTCATAACGAATAGGCCATGGTGTACCCTAACCGAACCGCCACGTGGTCGGGAAACGTCGTACCTCTCCCCGCAGTGGCGATCTAGCCAAGCCTGCAGCTCGAACGGCGCTGCTGCACCTGCTGCTACACTCTCCGTAAGAGCTCATAGATAGGTCGGTTGTGTGTGTTCGTGTGCCGCCGTGTGCGCGGCGGCAAGGGTAGGGGGGAAAGTCCCGCCGCGTTTCGATGGCTTCAAACAGCAGTAGGTGCCCCTGTACTTTTTATCTAAGAAATAGTGTAGGAAAAAGTTTATATAGAATTTAGTATAAAAATTAGCGTAGGAAACTTTTATATAGGATTTAGTATGGGAAATAGTATTGGGAAAATATATGTAGGATTTCGTATTGCATTTCGGGGAGGGGATGGTCGCCTGGTACCTGCCCTACCCCCAAAAAGCAGGCGGAAAAAAGTTTTTGAACACAGGGTCATGATTTTGTTTTTTGTGCGCCCTCGCATACATCGCATTTTTTTAACACGCCTGCGGCGCGTGATATGCGCACTACGTCTGCCGCCCGTGTTGTGCTGCGTGTACATACTGTAGTTATCATTACAAATTACATGAATGTCCAACGCACTTCTTGTCTTTCTGTACCATGTTATTGTTTCGCTGGAGGCGCATGTATTCTGAGTTATAGCAAAAAAAACATGAAAATCGTTCAGCAGTGGGAATACTGAACCCCACCGGTATGCATGATAAACACGGAGGCCTGTACCGGGGGGCAGAAGGGAAGACAGCTTGAACCACGGCTCGTCCAGAAGTAGTTGAGTGCATGAAACTCCTGCGAGTTGAGCTTGAAACTAAAAGTAGCGACCAAGGATAAATAAATCTAAAGCCCCAACCATCCTCTACGAGAGCAACCCTTATCTCTTTTGTCGCAAAAAATATTTGTGAACGCACCATCTTTGCCCCAAACTACACCAAAGGAAAGTACGCCTATTAATAGATTAATAGTAGGCCTTGGCTGAGTCCTCAAGACTAAGACAAAGCCGGTATCACCGAAGGAGGCGACCTTTATGTTGGCGTCGACGAGATGTTTTTTGTTTTTGTTTTATGTTTTGTTCCTGTGTTGTTACGCCGTCACAGATGCCTGAGGTCTACCGAAATTGCCGATGAGGGGAGATCTGTGTCTTTAAAAATGATGGCGAGGCGGGAACTCCGACGGAACTTGGGCTCTGTCAGTGCCGTCATCTTGCTGCTCCTCGGATATTCCCTGAACAACGATAAAAGTGTAAGTTGGAAGTTTACGATAAGTTGCCTCCTATCGCCCTGTCTAGAAGACGCGCAGTACGTAGTTACGGGTCTAGTCTATGCGGCCTTAACCCCCTTGCTCCGAATAGTATTACAGCAGTGTATATAGCTCTAACACCAACTCAGTCCTGCGCTCGCATTGTATGTATATGAATCATTACATACACTACGACCTGGTATGTCACGAACACCGTCGTGTTCTGGCTCTTAATATGAAACCCTGGTATTTTGTATTTTGTCCTGCTTCAAAAATATTCCTTCTCTCGCAAACGCGTCATGTGTTGAGACTCACTCGTGGGTCGTTTGCTGCATGCTACTTCCCCCCTGCAGGCGACAACCTTGGCGTTGGCACTGCTGGTTCTGTGCTCACTGTTGGCGGGTGTTCTAATCAAGGTGGTATGCCAAAGGTAAGATCACCGAACGCGGAAGCTGCGGTGCTATTCAAGTACGAAGCGCTCGTACGTCAAGTAAAATTAGACCGTTTTTGGATCTCCGACTGATATGCCAGCCCGCTGCCTTTCGGGAGCAGCGTACCATAGTGCTGTACTTCAACAATTTTTATACTATTAATACAAATATTGTCGCCGTGACGTTTGTTCCAATGCCTTATGTGCCATCGCAAGGAGACTTGATGGTTGCCGATCGTTGTGTTTCGCCGCCACCGCTTCGGCTTCAACAATCCAGTAAATCGTTCGAATGTCGTTTTAAACACCGGTGTCCATATTTTCGCCCCCCGATCCACTGTCCTTTCTACGTATCGCCCTTCGACTTGCGTTCCACGCCGGTTTTGGCCACGTTGAGCCCGTGTCAAGAAGAAAGAGCGTGCATCAGTAATCATCAGCAAACGCGTACTACTGCTGTATAATATGCCGTGCATACGTGATGGTAATATGTCGACGTTTATGCAGAACCCGCACGCACCTGCGGTAGCGAGCAGAATGGTGTTGTGCGAGCCAAGTGACACCAGCGCTTGCCGCCCTCTTAATGCATTTCGTGTTATCGTTGTGTTCGTCTACGGCTGGCAGTGAGAACCCGTCCCGCCGTCTGATAACTACTCTGTTCAAGTGCTATTGAAAGAGAATTAGCAGCATTAGTAGCAGTTCTACGATGTAGAAGTTACAACTATTTAATAGTGTAGTAAATAGTAGTAGTAGTAGCAGTAGCAGTGGTGGTATAGTATTTCGCCGGTGCTTTTGTGCTTGACTCCCGTTTTCCCTCTGAAGGTCAAAGTCTACGTGTTCATCGGATTCGCGTATGCGGATGTGCCCATTCCTGTCACTCTAACCTAACAGGTGCGAAACATTCGAGCTGCAAGATCGAGTGTCGGAAGCATGCGAGGCTTTTGCTAGTAACTCACCTTCGCTGGAAAGCAAGTTAGCAGGTACGCAAAGGGTAGGGAATATGGTAGCTACGGACCGTATCGTGCTTTAAGAAGTACCCCGAGGTCGCGGCACGGGACATGTTGAAAATTTTCCAAGTCCCACCACTTGCGCTGTCTTTTCCAGGCTCCCACGGTGCGGCACCAATACTCAGAACTTGGGCCATGTTATTGAACATACTAAGTTGTTTATGTCAGAGTATCTAAGTTAATATTTCTCTTGTTCGTCAGGGACTCCGGAAACGCCTCTTCGACAGCCGTGGGGTGCAAGCGCTGGTCTGCAACAAGGCAGTGCCTTAGCATCGGTTGTTTCGGTCTACCGAAATGACCTGTGGCAGCGCGTCCCGAAGTTACTACTGGTGGAGGTGAGACACGCTGAACGATTAATAGTAGGGCTCAAGATTCAATGTCGGTACAGTACCGCACAATAACCAAATTTGGCACGCCTGCAATTTTCGAGGCATTCGAATGCGTTTTTTCCGGAAGCTCTCGGTTCTGCATGACATTCTGCCGTCTCCTCATCGTTTTTCGGACCTGTGCGCGTACTCAGGGGGATGTGGTGGCCCTCATGGGAGGTGATAAAGCACCGTGTGCGGCCGAAGTACTCCGATTCGAGGTGGAGGACGCTCCAGGCAAGATCGTGTATGGTGTCGCGGTAGCCATGTGTCCGTTTGTTGAATTGTCGAACCGGCTACTTTGCGAAGAGCATCGTGTGAATGAATGCAGGATATGGTATTTAATCCGCGCCTTATTTGTGCGGCCGATGTGTAGTTGCTACGTTGGCGCGGTGAGCTTGCTCGACCGATGGCAAGCAGCCAACCGGTACGGGGAGCGGGCTGAACTGAGTGCCATCGAACCTGCTGTAGGAAATTATCAAAATGTTCCAAAAATCCAACATCGTACCGGCCGTGGACAATCAGCCCCTTGACAATGCCATTGGGTGCCGGCTGGTTCTTACAGGGGCGTCCGTGGAGGCCAGCGCTACGCCTGAAGCTGTCGACCTGCAACAAGTTCCATGCGTCTTCCATCACACAGGAATCAAGGTAAGCAAGAGACTCGTGCCCAGCTTGAACGTGCGGAAGCTGGCCTCGGAACGCCGATATCATGATTGGTACGAGCACGGATGCTAGCTACTCTGTGGGGCATTTATTGCGCATGCTTCGGGTGGGTTTGTCGTGTGTGGCGGCATATTTGTGCATTTGCGGGGGTGTCAATAATATTTTTTGTGTTGCCACGGCAGGCTTTGCTACCCTAACAAGCATCACTATGTGTACTATCGAAACTGCCTGCCGGGTTTGTGATTCGTTACACCAGGTTGTAGGAGGGCAGCACATCAATTTGCGGCCTATGGCAAGTGAGCATTTCAATAGGAAGACCATGGTGCCTGCCACTTCGCCCGCTCTGCTTCTGCTCTGCGGCGACATGAGGTGCTACCGCTTGTTGGAAACTCCGTTGGACGCTCACTTGAAGGTGCCCAACCCAAAGGCTCAATGCATCAACATGGCTAGTGTTGTTGTCACATTATCTCAATGCCGTAACCTAGTCCGTCGCCATAGAACAGGCGCCATTAACTCTGGAGTCGAAGAATACTACCTCTCAGGAAAAAAACAAGAAAATAACATGCATAACCGAAGCAACTCGTACGCCTCAGATAATAAATGAAAGTGAAATAAACTGATATCGCTTGTGATTGCGAAGGCTGCTTTTGATATTGCGACAGGGTCACGCCGTTTAAGTGGAATGGTCGCATGCCAACTGCCAGTATTCGTTGTCAAGTCTAAGGCATGGTAAACTCCATTTCCATTGCTGTCGACAGCTTTCTCTGTCTCCTACGGAAACAAGCCGTCGAACTTCCTTGATCCGCGAGCGTGTGAGGGCCGCTGGGAGGAGGTGCTACAGTGCTGTCTTCGTTGTCGCGCTTTTGGCGGCAGTCGTCGGCAGTATCCGTCTGGTGCTATCGGAGGGCTCGAGAAAGGAGTGGGCTCTATACCTTCTGGTTATTCCGGGTCAGGTGAACCTTCACAGCACGCGTGAATAACGAAAGTGTTGCAAGTGTTGCAAGTGTTGCAACAGAGTTGCCGTTTTTTAATTAGAAAATGGCGGTCCGAACATTGGATTATTGAGGAGAAAGCGAAAGAGGTAGTAAGTTGGCTGTACGCTGTATTTATGATGAGGAAACAACCAACAGGACCCGCTCGCTGGCCAAAAATGGCTGCGTTTCTTAATTTTTAGAATGATAACTCCGCCAATAGGGAATAACCAGCATTTGTGGAGGCCTTACGCTAAATCGAAGCTTCGTAATCAGCCCGCGCACACTTGTTTGTAGTGTTATGAATTGTAATACAGTAAGTACTACCGCGGTTTTCGACGCTGTCCTCGTAGGAAGCACAGGTACTGTTTAAACCTTCCCGCGAGTTGAATTGTCGTTCGCCTTTACCGTCAATACCTTAATTCCACTCACGGCCCCAGGTCGCTGTGTGCCTCCTGCCGATGTCTCTCCCGATCTACTTGGCGGCGGGAGAGGCGGTGGCAACTGCGCGCCTTCTGGCGTTCTTGGAGCTGATGCTCAGACGACCAAGGTAATATTATCGCGCTTCGGCTGAGCTCGGGACGTCCTTGTCGCGATGGTTCGTAAGCTTGACAAGGTGCAATGGCACTTTTGCTTGGGCGCATTTACTGTTGGTTGACATGCCAGCGCAGTAAATCTCTTGGCGCACTTGTTGGAGATGTACTATTGGCCGCACATCGTCGGGGGGCGCTTTACAAGGCTTGTCGTCGTCGAATTGGAGGCGAGACGCTCAACAGACGCTCGCGATGCGTGCAATTGCTATTTTAACTTTCCCTTCGTAGTTATGTACGTACAACAATACAGCAAGGTGCCAGCAGTGCTCATTACGGTAGTCTTGGCATATTTTAGCCATATACCGAATGAAGTAGACATGGGAGCTTCGGAAGAAACAATCATGGGTATTTCCGTGCGATCAAGTGTACTCCCGATGCCAGGTAACGTTTTGTCTAATTCCGTGTGTGATACCAGCGAATCGTGCGCATTGCTCGGCACGATTTTGTCTCCCATGCTTATCGCATGGCGGCGCAGCAATTGTTTTTGGTGTTCTGCCACCTTTGTCACAATTGTGCGTCTATTAATAGTTAGCCAATGCAGTTAGCGTCGGGAGACGTCCCATTCTGTTGTTCTGGGGCATGTCTGTCGATTTATATCCTCAGGGAATCGAAGGGAACAAGCAAAAAGTCGGCTGTCGCCCCAGGACTTGACGAATTTGATCAAATGGACGCGGAGGAACGCGAAGAAGCTTCTTCGGGCACATCGCATACAGTGTCGTGGAGGGAAGCCCGCGCCTACCTGTGTGCTGTTTTGAAAGCAAGGTGAGCCGTAGACAATGATACGTAAGGTACTGATGCTGTATGCTTTGTGCGATTTATCCGATGCAGGTCTTACAAGCTCACCAAATTGATTTACAGTATTCACCATACTGTTCAGCAGGCTACGTCGGTACTGTGGTCGGAAACCGAAGTGCGCTGACTGCCTTGCCAGTTGATTTTTAACCAGGATTTGGGGCCGTTCGGCCTTTGGGTGCAGCAAGACACACTCCGTGGCCAGTTGCAGCCAATCGACGTTACGTATATGATCTTAAGTCCGCTGAATTTGGCGGCGTTACTCTTATAATATAAAGTCCGCTGCAATTCGATCTATTTAGATTTACAGTTGCTTCAATCATGCCCAGAACACCCGTGACTGCCCGCGATAATTGCGCGAACGAGAGCGCGCAGCCATGGTTATTGTTATAGGCAACAGTGAAAGTTTGAAATATGAATGCTATCGCAACTGCAATTGCCTGGCACTATCTACAATGCGGTGTTGCTCTTGTATCCACCGACTTGCGAGCGGTCACGGGCCTCTTGAGGTGGCAGCATTTACTAGACACGTTATCCCCAAATGGACGCGGAAGCAACACGTTTATGCTTGGTCTGACTTTGAGAAGCGCTGTACCTGTACGGTCAACAACAGGTGGCGGTGTGGCACCAAAAGCAGGGAAAACCGCGGCCACCCACCCTCGCCCACACGTGCTCCATCTACGTTGAGACACGATAAGCCAACCAACCCAGACAGTGCCGGTGGAGAGCCAAGTGATCTAGAGACTGGGGCAGGGCGAAAGTTGCGTTCACCTGCACGGTCAGATTTGGCCACGGGGGACGTTTCCAACTTGGCATCAGCCCCCCCCGATGGCATTCGTGAGAGCTCGAGCGAATGTCACCCTCTTGGGCATCAGGAGCGAAACGCCAGCGGGGACGTCACCAACCAATCATCGACATCTTGGTAAGTTATCAGAAGTCAACTTTCTTCCTCTTGCCCAGGCTGAAGTGGGAACTGGCTCAACCGTGGCCATGTTCACGCAAAGTACCCGCACGTAGCTATGATAAGTCAAGCAGTCAACCGAGTTAGTAGAGCACCAACGCTGTCCGTCTTGCTTGCCAAAATCATCGACCCGTGCATCGATCCTTGGCGTACAAGACGCACTTGAACGTTCGTCTATTCTCAAGTTGTTTTTGTTCACATCTTCTACGAATAGTAGTATGTTTTGCGCCGTTGCTTCAAGAATCACGGTGAACGTCACTAAAAAGCAAGGCGCTCCCTCTCGCTTGGGATGTGTTGAGTCTCACCTGCCGCCCCCCCCATAGGACCCACGTTGTGCGAGAATATCCTATTCAGACCCGCGGAATAGATGGTCATGCAGATAGCTCGCCCGCAGGCGTACTTGTGTGCTGAGTTCGCCTTCATTACGCACGCAATATTCATACGGAGTACTGTCGATGCCGTTGCCATCCTCGCGTGTCAGGTGGCGTAGAATCGCTTCTTGGGGAAAATTGTGCAACATATGGCGCCATGATGCTGAAGGCGGGAGTGTATGCGATGACAACATCGCCCTCAACGTCGATGACGGTTAGTGCCAAACTTTGCCGATTGCCGACTTTGTACTACCAGGTATCATATACGAGAAGCAGGTGTATCCATTGAGGCCGCGGGGGATCCCTAAGTAGTTTGTCTGTCCGCACTTTTTTCGGGTACGAATTATTATTGCTTCAAAATATCCGCGAAAAGCCCAGCTAGCTTTTGATGATAGCCGTTTCTGTGGTACTTACTAACTAATCAAATCGTCGATTTTGGAGCAACGTTCATTTGTTTTTACCTTTTGGTTATGCTGGCAACTTTGACTTCACGAAACCGCCTCGTGAATCGCTGCTAGCTGCCTACGACTGCTGCCTGCTGCACCCGACGTCTTGACGTACCCCATCATGAGCGTGGCCCAATTTCGCGGGCTGTGGTTGCTTGTCAGGAGATGTAGCTGTCCTCAAGTGCAGTGCAAGCGTTTAGTTGGGGGTTGCTTTTTTGTCTCATTTTGTGTCTTCTGGATTTCGACCAATTTCGACCACTGCAGGCGCCCAAAGTCGAGGTGCAGACCTCCATTGAGCAAGCGCGGACGGCCAATCTGAATAGAATCCCGAGCTGCTGTGGATGCAACACTCAAAAGTAACACCCGCCCCCTGCTAAGGCACGAACCAGCTGAAGGTCGAAATGTAGCGTGTTGAAAATGCGGCGTAATTGACTGCACCAAAAACATATCTAGAGATCAGAGTGAGCCGGAAACCCGGGGATGATGGATGGTTTAAGATTCCCCGCGGCCTTAAATAATGTTGTGCTCCCCTGTGGCTGAGACGCAACTGTTGCCATCGAATATCCAGTATGTGTTACTGTAGAATATCGGTGTGTGCCTCCCGTTCCCGGGATAAGGCTAACATCGTCTGCTTGGAGTCGGAACAGGGTTATTTAATACCAGGTACTTGGTATTGACTGTTTGTTGCCCATGTACCCTGAACACATGCTCCGTTCTCAGAGACCACGGAAGTTCGAGGATCCAAACCTGCGCAAAAGCAGACACCACGACAGCGACATCCTCTATTGCCCGTACCAATGCTGGGGTGCGGCCTCGTCGAACGCCTCGGCGCTGTTTCTACGCTTTGCATGCTCGACGAGGATACCGTGTGCAAGCCTACCTCTGCTATCAAAGAGGTCTTCCTCGTCGATTCTAAGGTCAGTTTGAAGATGCAACTTGGATGCCGGCCTTCGTCTCTGCCCTGCTAGTGTAGTGTACTGCTGTACTGTGGCGGCCAGGAGAACATTTTACCAATCGCTCCATTGCTTGCTTATATTATGGACGCGCTGATCATGCGACTTGTTTGTTCTGCATTGACCGGCCGTTGTTGACTGACGGTGGTTGCGGTGACCCAGGACGATGCTGGTGGCGGTAGCGGAACCGTGTTAGATATGCACACGCAGCAAGGAAAGAAAGGCGTGCGCTTCGAAGACCCACACTGGTGGGCTCACTTACCTGCATTGAAGCCTATCGGGCTGACGTGCTTGCTGGCCGAGGCCAAGAACACGGAGGTGATAAACGACCTACTGTACATAATTGTCTGTACATATTGCTACTGTAAGTACCAATATGCACATTTTTTTTACTTTGCACGCTTTTCTCCGGCCCCTGTCGGTCTTTTCTCGCGCTTCTGGCTGCTGAGCACGCAAGAGGTCCGTCAGTACGTTTCGACGCACGTTTGGGCCCAGCCCTGAGCTCCGTGGCATGCACTCTGAATATTCAAAGTTGCGCCAGCAATCAATTTTTCGAGGGATGCGTTCCGCCTCGCCGAGCCGCGCAGGACCTGTAACCCCCCCCCCCCCAAAAAGAAACTTGGTCGGTCTGCTGTCTGTTGCTGTATCTGTATCACACCGCACTTGAATACCCGTACTTTTGAGAGCCACCGCACAACAGCAACAGAACGTCAAATTATTCGCTTTGTGACTGTCACGAACAGTGGTTCTGCGTGTTTATGCGTGTGTGCGGGTGTTTATACCAACGTAAAAGGAACACAATCTGAACGATTTCAACCCACACACTTACGTACCAAGTACCAGGTATCATTGTCCTCTGAATTTTAAAAGCATTCACGCAGCCACATCCAGCAGTACACAGCAGTCCAACATCAGCGGTACATCAGCAGCAACGGCGGTACAGCAGCAGCCGTCGCGCTTCAAGCTGCTGGTATGTGACGACCACGTTGCTTTCGTGTCCATGTATGTGCTCTGTGCTCAACAGAATCCATCCGCGACCACCTCTTTTCGCGTCATAAGCAAAATCAAACACACACCGTCAATCCTCACATAGGTAGACTCATACCTGGTGATGTAGCCTTTCGTGCGTCTGCGTTCCCCCTTTTCAACTTGCGACGCCCCCCGGGTTTTAAATCAACAAAATCCCGGAGGGGAACCTAATGGTCTGTAGCATTTACATGCGTCGGACAGTTTCAACCTCAATATAGCGCACTCTGCCCTCTACTGCGTGTATCAGTGTCAATTATTTTCATAACCCTTCGTGCTTCATGTTATAACAGTGTAATCGGCGAATGGTCACTCGAGCGATCTTGGCGTTTCTCCTAAACGTTTGTTTCCTTCTTCGCTTGATGCCGGCAGCGGCAGCCAGGAAAAGCGAAGTCAGTGAGCAGTCCTGCCCCTCGCGATGGTGTTAAGCCGTCGGCCCAGAGGTGGGTTCCGCATTTGTGAGGGAAGCTCACGGCGTCTGGATTGCCACGCCATGACGTTCGTTGACTTATAGCCCCTTTGGGACTTGAAAGGGGAAATGTTACCAAAAGCAGTGCCGATTACAGCACCGGCGACACGAAGCAGCCTTGGCTGCCGGGATAGGGGGTGTATCCTAAGTGCAACATATGGAGATTAGCGACACACGCAGCATGATAGTACTTGTACCCTTGCACAAACTTCCTAGAAGATTGATCAGAGTGCACTTGTCGTTTTATTGCTTGCTATACCTGAGTTGCGGAAGGGTTAGCAAACAAACTGAGCTGATATCGTCTTTGTCCGGAGGTCGTTGTACCCCCTTCCTGATACAACCGTGCTCAGACGTGCATAACACCGATCTTGATTACGCGATAACGTGCGTCATGCCCCAGCCCCCACAGCCAAAGCAGACCTGGTCGGGCTCTACTGGATCACGTGCGAGACAACCAGCCGATGGAGCATCTCACGGATCTATGGAAAGCGATAGGTTTCTGTGCAGCGGACAGGTGGGCACAAGTTATACGCCGCCTTTCAAGGGAACCATTCGCGTCTGTGTGGCTAGGCCATGGCAAGTTAGCCGACACCATCACACGGTATAGTGTTATCTAGTCGATAGAATGTTGATACAGCAGCATCCTCGCCTCCAGGAGTACCATATTCGCGGAAGTGAATATGCTCTCTCGATTTTACCTTGAACTGTATTTTGTAGACAATTGTGTTTGCCGAGTCGAGATACTCGTTTGTCTTCAGCATGTCATACGTTCGCGCCATGTTTTCCGTGACATCTATATACCTGGTATATCTTACGAGGTTATCATCTTCCTGGAAGCTAACCTCTGCATCCAGGACGTATCACCGTCCGTATTGTTTATCCTTGTTGGATTAGTGGGGGCATCACCCCGTTTGCAAAAGGTGTCTACCCACGCAAATATTCTAAGTATATTTTTTAAGATGATGCATCTGACGAGCAGCCTTTCTTTCGCCGCGTTCTATTAGGGGGTTATTTCGAGAGAGGCGACGTATCCACGTCATAAATCCCAAGTTGGCAGCGGATAGAGCAACTGAAGATACGCACGCGCAGGGTGAGACGAGTAAAGTTGGCATGACTCAAATGTGCCCAAATATCTGAGCGAAGCGAATTTCAGTTTGCATGTGCTGCAGGTGGTTGCCATGGAATGGACGAAATTACCGGCAGATTGTCCTTTTTTGGACGACGTCGTATTACTCCCCACATTAATCAGCGCCTATGAAGGTGGGACGTTGCTGCACTGTTCGGCGTGCGATACACGCGCACAAAAAATGAGCATGCAGAACATGTTTTTTAAATGTTGTATTTGCCGCGTGTGTGATTGTTGAATGCAGGGCAAGATGAGTCACGCCGCCGGGGCACAATTCAGCCGCACTTAACGAGCGTCATGGTCCAGGACCGACGATCAGGAGCCCTCCAGCTCCTCAGCCAAGGTGTGCCCAGTTGTACCTACGGTGTTATGATCCGGACTAGCACTATTAATAGTACTGGTTGATTTGATACCAGACTCTGTAATTGTTTAGGCTATATTGGATGAAAATGGCTTAAGATCGTGCTGCCATTTGCTGTCACTTCTTTTCGCGTTTCCCATCGCAGGCAACCCGTCCATAGTTTTGGGTATGTGCAGAGACTACTGGGATGGAAGCGCTATTTCTAATTTACCAGCCAGCCTTCGCAAGAGCATCCTTGCTATGCATCAGCAGTGGAGTTTGGTGAGTCACGCGACTCACATAAAGCACCTTTTCGCTGAAGATTGTACGCGTATACGCTGGTTCGCCCGGTATAAAGTGAACAATCGATTACCGTATCCTCGGCCGCATATAAACGCACATCTGTACGAAGGCGGGGATACCCGCCAGGAAATGCTCGGAAACACCCAGCTCGCTGTTGCTTTTGGCGGGGTCAAATGTTTTGATGGTATACACAGATGGGATGGGGTAGCCAGCGCATGCATCATGTCGTCCGAACGGTGTTCGTAGCGTGCACACAAATATCGCCACCCGAAAAAATTTGCGAAGCTGGCGTGACGACATTTTTGTGAACTGCCGCGAAGGCAATCTTGGGGCTGTTAACCCGGTGGCTATTCCACCCGATCAATTTTCCGATCTCGTTGCTTGTGTTCTTCTGCCTCCATCGCTACCCAGGAGGACCTGGACGTGGTTGCGTTCGCCTACACGCCGGTGCCATACACGGTCAACCCGTTTTTGTCGTCTTTCAGCAAGCACCCTGACTATCTCATCCACCTCAGTCAGAGTTCTGGGAAAGGCAGGTCAAGAGGGGCAGCGCTAAGCCCTCAGACCAGAAGCCCACCGGGTGAGAGCGATAAATAGCGCCAACACCAAGGCCGACCTTACCGGGTCGTTCACTGGTGGCCACCTGCAGCAAAAATGCAAGAACTGCCGTGCCATGTCCCACAGCCTTGATTGTTTTGGTGGCGGGCGTGGACGGTCGCCAACAATATTCTTCCTTGATAGGTGCTGCACTGGTCGTGACTTAGACCAACTATTATGGGAAATATTTTGAGTGATTATTTCTCTCTTTACAGGGATCTCCGACGCCCAAAAATAATTGC